>JAWLRI010000818.1:1460479-1482898 GCA_034781795.1 Crypturellus tataupa | reverse complement strand
AAAGAGGCCGGCCCCATCCTCCTCACTGCCTCCCTTGAGGTACTTATAGACACTGATCAGGTCCCCTCTCAGCCTTCAGGCTGAGCAGGCCCAGCTCCCTCAGCTCTCCACTATTTGGAGCTCTCCACACAGCATCATGCCAAGTGATTATTACCACTATCCCAAACTGCTTTCTTTGGTAGATATTGCAGCAGTTCTCTCTCAAATCCATCTACTTGTATTTCCATATAATTTTATACATACTTAATATATAAACTTTGAAGTCTAAGTGTCTACATACTAAAGATAGCATAAGTGATTTTTTTCTTACAAATGAATTACAATCTACATTCTATAAAAACTGACTTGAATAAAACTCAAAATGAAGAAGGAAACTTCAGAATGCCCACAGCAAAGCAGAATATTTCCTTTATGCCACATCACTAAATATATGTCTTGTTTTATTCTCATTTCCATTTCTCGCAGTTTGAATAGTGTACCCAATAAAAACATGTGTTTTGTCAAAGTTATTGCTCATATCCCAACAAGCAGCTGCAAATTCATGTCAGTAAAAGTACGTTACTATTTTCCTTAAGACTTTTACTTAAAATAGGCCTTACTCTCCAGACAAAGTTTGCAAGATACTGACTGCCCTCTTTCCTCTTTACCTAAGCAAAATTGAGATCATACAGCAACTTGTGGAAAAGCATGTATGAATTAAGCAAAAGCATTCCCCAAAATCTAAATGATAATTATCATTTATAGTATCACAAAGATTCTGGATAGTCACTATCACGCTGTCATATTTTTTTAAGACCTAAGTGCTCTAAGCAAAACTACACTGGCCCTAAAAATTATGTGTCTTGCTATAGGAAAACTGACTAAAAAAGATAACACAAGATTTGCTAAATACACTCACTCATATATCATTTTGACAAATTGATATATTCATATGCTCCAAAATTAGGTTTCTGATCCAGACATACCAAGCTTCTACATCAGACAACTGTATCTAGAATTTAAACTCCCAGAGAGCAATACCCAACTACCTGGACTGTGTCAATATACCTCAACATTTATGCTTTAAAAACTACATTAATAAATCATATATTTAATTTCACATGTAAAAAATGACACTGTGATCAAGCTATATTTAATTTCTAGCTTATATCTTCTCAAATTATGAACATGGACATTATAGTCCTTTTTTTTTTTTTTCTAAAATAGGTTGGCCAAGTTAAATAAAAATTACTTTTATAATTAATTTTCCTTCAAACAGTCTGCAATATGAAAGTCTTGCTGACTTCTTGCTACACAGATTATCAGAACGGATGAAATCCAGAGCAATACATATGTGCAACTATGATTAAATAAACCATCTCTTCATATAAAAGGAATAACAGAATCCCACTTTTTGTCATGTTACATTCAAAAATGCAGGAACAAACAGCAAAATCCAGGCAGCTGGTGAGGACAAAGCCATATCTATGCTTATTCCCAGCAACCTCCTTTTTCATAGTAAAATGAAATGTTACTGGAAATTGAAGATAAACTAAAAATAAACCCGATTTTATCGATTTTTGCACAGAAACATTAACATACAGATATCCAAAACAATGTAAAAAATAATGTATAAAAATATACTACCTATATTGAAAGGCAGATTATAAAATAGCTAGATCATTGCTTATTGATGTTTCACTTGCTCAGAACTGTAATTAATTTTAATCTACTTTCTATACAATGAATACCATTATTTTTATACAATAAATATCATTAAGATGCTCAGCAACCCAGCAATGCTTTTTTATATTGGAATATAAAATGAATGGACCAATTTGCTGTAGAATAGTGTGTTTCAAAATCTTAACTATGCAATAATCACAAGATTATCCACCTTAATATGTCAGACTTGTTCCCCAAGATGACTACAATATAGAAAAATCTCATTTCTGAATCCCAGTCTGTCTGAAGCAAGAGGTAGGTGCAAAACCAAGTAAAGTTTCTAAAATGACAACAATCTAGAGAACGTAATCTCTGAAAAATGTGGCACCTGGGCTCTTGCAGGCCCTTGAGCATATAAGGCAATAGACTGTATTTTTATGAATCACAAAACTGAACTCACAGACCCTCATTCTGAGTTACAGTTCAACTGCCGTAAGACCTTTTTGATCTAGTTCCTACTTCTTTTTTCCCCTACTTGATTATATGTTAAAAAACAAAATCTGGTGGTGGCAATGCTAAAAGAAATTTATAAGCACATGCAGAAGAATGACAGATGAATGCCGTTTGAGCCAATGTATTAAAAATAGAGATCAGGTAAACTTATTTTCTCTAATATTTTCCAAAGATCTACTTTAAAAAGCTATACAAAACCCACACTGTTCATATCCAAGAGGTTATTATTACATAATTCTTAATGGCAGAAAACTTAGGAAATATCTTGACTTAATCGATTCTGTGAAACTTGAGTATTACCAAGCAATCTAATTCTGCAAGAAAATCCAGTTACTTGCCTCATTTTCCTCTCAAAAGTATATGAATACTAATTTTAATCAGAAAAAAAGATAGCACAGAGCACTTACAATCTTTGTAGACACTATCTCAAAAATATTGTCAGTTTATAGTCACATATTCAGAGAAATCTGAAGTTGTTTCTTGCTTATTCAAAATTTATATTCTTCATTTAGTGACACTGAACACTTTTTATTATTTTTGCCATTCAGAGGCTTTGACACATGAACAAATTTCTATATATTAATTTCACCACAACACCTACCTGCCTAAACCCTTTTAACTTGCAACGTCATGCAGTAAATGTAAGTTAATTTAAAGTGGTGTATACATCTATATGTGAAAAGGAAGAGGCTACTTCACATTTACTGTAGAAAATATATGTGCTCAAAGACAGCACAAAGCTGCTGACAGATAGGCTATCCTGCAAGCTACCCTACCACAATTCGTGCATCACAGCATGGATAACAGAACAGTCTCAAAGCTTCAAACTTTAGGGTTTATGTTAAGACTTCTGTCTTAAAAATCATGAGATCCTTCAAGTATGAGAACAGTGCAAAGGTACTATTCCACCAGCAAGCTTTCCAAAAGCTATTAGGCTTTAATTTTTATCACAAAATCTCCTTCATCACCCAGGAAAATAACAAAAATGTTGAAATCAATCAAATCAATCAAATATAAATCTTTAAGCAGAAGCTGCTGTCAATCAGCTTTCCCTCTCTTTCCCACTCTTTCTCCAGAACTGCAAGGCAGAAAAAGTTGGGATTCCTTGTGTATGCACCCGCACATTAATTATTACTATTGCATTTATACAATATACCATACAGGGTATACAAGTTCTGCCAAAAAAAAAACAACTTGCTCACAGAAGTTAAGAAGCCACTTACCTTAAATTGATTTTTTTTTTAACTTGTTACCTCTATATATCTTGCCAGACATATCAGACCTCCCAAATCCTCCCAAATGGAAGACAGCTTTGTAATTCACACAGATAGCATAAAAATTGCAAGAAAAAAATTTTGATCCGTTCTCATTAACTTGCTCTAAAATATCTTGCTTATTTAACTGCATAGATTTAGAAGAAAAATGTGAATTGAAGTAGCAGGGAGAAGCTTTACAGTTTGGATTTGAGGGTTTCTTTCAATTTGTTTGAAAGCTGGCAGAAATAATTTTCATATCTGAAGTTAAGTCACAGACATATGATGCATCCTGTGTGAAAGACATAAGCAGACAGTAAGCAAGTCTTCTGCCTTGATTGGTCAAAGATGTCATCCTGACCACTCTTAGGGCAGACAGTAAATAATGGAGTTCTGGCTGCTGTGACACCGTTATCACAGCTACTTAACTGATGGCAACTGAATGCAGAAAATAGCAAGTATATGTCCAAAATGATTGACCTGTATGCGCTTTCTCCTACTCTTGAATACTAATTAAATCATGTTTAAAATACATTTTTGATTTTCCTATCTAAACATTAACTCTTATGAACTGAAATGAAAATTCTTCACTTCAATGAATTCTTCTCCTACACCTCCATCCAACAATAATCTACAAGAACACTTGCTATAAAAACTTTCTTCTAATTTATTCTAAGGTCAGTCACTGGAGACTAACTTACAACATTGAATTAATATGCAATGAAACCTACTGATGACAACAGTGAATTTGAAGCAAATTGCAAAAGTGAAAGATTGAAAAAATTTCAAAAAGAGCTTTTTGAGAAAAAAAGTTCTTACATAACGTACTTGCAATAATAACTTCAAGAGATAAGCAAACAGCTTTCCTGTTTATTCTATTGAATTTTAAGTTGTTTTATGTGTTATGAATATTGTATTTTTCATATAAAAACCCTCTTACTGTCTAATCAAATATTGTTGAAGGTGGTCACAGAAATCTGGGGTTCAAACCTTCCGTAAATTCTCAGCCATTTCACATCTAAGTATATATTTTTGTCCTATAAATTGCTGATATTAATAACACAACAAAGCATGCAAAAGCTTCTGCTCCACAGGTTAATGCAGCATTTGTTTTGAAGGTTGTTAACTCAGCTCAAGACCGGCAATTAAAAGATTTACCAACACCGGAAAGGGGCATAGCAAAGCACCCTACGCACTGGCCACAGTAGAAGACAACATTTTTTTTTTTTTTAAAGCCACATTTTACTTCTTTCAAAGCAACTCTGCAAAATGTTATTTAAATGACCTGTGAGGAATATGAAGGTAACTAATGAACTAATACAAGCTTTGTGATCAATTTCATATAAATTATTTCATATTCATTCTTTATTGTAAGTTCTTATCATTTAAACACTATATTTTCCTCATTAAAGGAAAGCTTTATCTTTAAAAATTATTTTAATTTTTATCAACTTTACAGTTGTTTGGACATAACATAAAAACATTAGCATGCTCAGTGTATTTTATATCATTGATAGAAGGCACAAATCTTATCAAAAATCTAGATTTCAGTTCTATAAACTAATTTTAAATAAATTTTGTGGGGACTTGGAAAAAACAATTCACTTCAATCACTTCATTCCTTTGCTTATTGGTATATCCTTTTTGCTACTAAACTGCCTTCTTTTCAGAACTTCCACACTGATATACCTAAGGATTCATCTGAATCTTATTACCACCCTTACTCACAAAGATCTGCCATCGTAGCAATCAACATAACTAAAAACATGAAAAAAAAATTAAAACTTTGAAAGTACAGTCAAACTTCTCACCATTGATAAGAATTTAACTGTTAAGAGGAAGAATAGCAAACACTTCTGCAAAAAAATTACGTTCTGGAGAAGGTTGGAGGAAAGGGAAAAGGGAAGGGAAAAAGAAAAATGTAGAAAAAATAGAGAGAGGAAAAAAAAAAGAAAACTCTTGTTCATTTCCTAGGTCTCAAATACTTTTGCAACTTTCTTCTACTTGATAAGAAACAAGAAACTTCTCAATTATGTTCCAGAAACCTACCAGCACGTATTTTTTATAATGTGTATTATTTTTTTTAACCTTATGACTCATCTCTCCCAGATTAAGAATCATACAAGTTGTATGTTATTAATTTTATAATTGTTAAATAGTTGAAAGAAAATATTTCCTGATGTTTCCTGTGGTTCAAATGAAAATTTTAAGCAGCAGCATTTCTGCTCTGCATATACCATACAACAGTATATTTTTGTCTTTGTTCTTGTTTGTCTCTAAGATTAGGCAAGACCATCTTGTATTCAATTGTTTTTGAACATGCATGTTAAATTGCTTTAAAATTGCCATGCCAAAGCAAGTAAAAACATGTTTATATTATAACAGGTTAAAGTTTCAGACTTCAATCCAACTTCATTATAAGCCTTATATGGGAAACGGATACAAAACTAAGTAAAATTAGCAGGAATTATTATAAATAATTTTATCTAATTGAAAATAGTAAACTGTTTGAATACAGTATTCATGTATCAAAATTACAGCTCAGAGTTTTCAGGAATCAAAACAAACTGAAGACCACAATTACAAAATTGCCCTAAGTCAGTAATTTTACACTAGCCAAAATATTTTTGGAACAACTGCTCCAAAACAGATTTACAGCGGGGGAAAAAAAAGGGGGGGGGGAAGGGGTTAAACCCAGTTAAACCTTACAAAACTGCATTAAGTTTTTGAATTTAGCAAGAAATAGACGACATTAAATTCTAATTTCTAATTAATCTTTAATATTCAGCATTACATAAGAAATACATAATCACAGTTTCTCACTCTCATAAAAGGCCCATCTTTAAAACTGAACCAAAATCAGAAAAGTCCTTGAGGTGGGTTTTTATATAAAAAGATATGACTGAAAACTTGCTTTGAAAACACACAAATCAGTGGGAATAAACCATATAATGACATATCATTTTCTGAATACAACAAATGCTGGCTAACTTAAAAATATTTTTATGTAAAATTTTTAAGCACTTTCAATGAAGTGCTTTTATTATTTGAACTGGTAAAAAACATCTAATTGAGAAAACAGGAAATCACAAAATAAGTTATTTATTAAAATTATATATGATAGGAGAATTATTGTTACCATGTCTATAATTTTGGACTAACATATAAATATATATGTACATAATGAAGTCATGCCAGAATACTTTACAATGAAGGTGGTTACAAAATGCTGTTAATGTTTGCTAGAAAGACAAGTGTTATATTGTTAACAGTAGAGGTTATTACATTTAGTTTTGTAAGTTCTGTGCACAAAATGCACAAATTGAAGCAAAATCATACAGGAATCAACTACTCAACGGCTGATACACTCTTCATTCTACATATTTACAGAACTGTGTAGTACTTGTCTTCCGGTCACAAAAAAAAATTAGAAGAGTCACTGAAAGGCTTTCAACTAGTGAAACTACATTACATGGTTGATTTTAGTTCAATGTTTAAAGCATCCATTTAGGAGTTCCCCCTCAACACCATAAATTCCTGTCATATTAAGACTGATGACTTCGTGGACATTTTTGAAAGCCAATCAAATCAGTCTCTCGGTCATTGGTTCTGCAAATCCAAAATAACACAAGTCTTTTTTCCCTGAACCCCTTCATTCTGTGACGTACCATCAACGTCATCTGTAGCTTCGCTCTCTTCTTCTTCTAGTATTTCAAAAGGAGTCAATACATCATAGAGAAATGAGAGAAAGCCATAAAACCAATCAGAGCTTTCCTCTGCTAAAATATTAAGGACTTCCTCTAGGGAATCAATATTTTCATTACTGCCATCTTTGGTCAGGCCTACACAAGAATACAGGAAAGAGAAAGAGAAAAAAAAGGACAGCAGTTAGGCAGAAAGAGAAAACTGTAAAAGGAGGATCTGTGAAAGACATGTCACAGACTGCAGTCGTTACAGGAAAGCTAATTAGGAATAGAAAGATGTTAAAAAAGTTCCATTCTGCAAAGTACATACTATAATTTGGACAAACATGCACATAGTTCGCTGGTATTTTAAAAGAAGGCAGCTTTGGTTTCTCTTTTATTCTCTCTGATCCTAAAATAATTACATTTATATTCTTTTATCTTCTTGTGACATTTACTGATATTAAAAAACATGTTTTAAGTAAGATTGAGAAACCCTCCACTACTTAAAAGCATCCAATTTGACTTTTTTAAAACATCATTTTGAAATTTGAGAGCTTGTAATTAACAGCTGTGAATAGCATTTAAAAGGAAACCATTTTTAAACAAAACATGTCATAAACATTATTAATAGTAACATATCTTTTTTCATGCACAATTTTGATTTTGCTTAGAAGTGAGGACTGTTGTGTTTATTTTATTTGTTTGTTTGCTTTGTTTTAGAGTTTGCTCACTTGTTTGTTTTTCTGGACATGCTTACCAGTCATCATTTCTATGATGCTTAGTAGTTAATTGATGCTTAGAAATTAATTTCAAATTTGAGGACATACAGAAGAATAGATAAAAATAAAAAAGTATCCAATATAAAGAGAGATTAGAATTTATTTCTATTATCCTTATGGATAGTTGCATATAAAATCTTAAACAGAGATGGCCAAAGTAGAGATGTCAGAACAATGAAGAAAGATTTTTATTGCATCCAAACTGTTTGAGACCAGAACTTAGTATCTGGGCTAAGAGACATACTGATCTCACTGCTGTTTAAAATACTAATAAGTCACTGATAATGATCTCTCTTATCTTTTTTAGTAATGAAATCCAAAATTCTACTAAATAAATAACATTTCAGCTTTTCCATTCTGTGCAAGTATAACAGAATGATTAAGCAATGAAAAACAAGCTTTAAGGAGGAAGAAAGAGGAATTTCCCCCACTTCTAACCAGAATAAACCTGTGTTTATATTGGAAGAAGAAGCAGAAAGTGGCTAAGGGTAAAGATAGGATGTTGAAACAAAATAAATAAATCATAAAGTGAACGTGTTGCACATGCACACTACAAAACGGTATTAGGTGCAGGTTAATGAAACATTCAAGATAGAAGTCTATGGCAGAGACGCTTAACACATTTCAACACATTTTTCTTACAGCCCATAGTGAAAGTATCAATAATTCTGAGGAAACTTCCAAGTCCATGATGTTCCACATCCTTGTACCTGGATGTCCAGAACCTCTACTTCAGTGACCAGCCATTCTCTTTTATTTTTCACTGGATAGCCCAAAGGTTTAAAAATGACAGACTGAATCCAGAAGGCAATCAAGGTATTTTAAATATCCCTCTCCAACTTCTTCCATGGCTTAGTTCTATAAAAATTAAATTTTATAGACTTAACTTTTTGCAGGTTTTGAATCATCATTCTAATTGCTTTACAAACTTTGGACCAAATACGATGCAAAGACAGAAATCAAAATAAGCACTTTTACTGAAGAATGATATCTGAATTTAAGAATGAAAACCTGAACCGAATAGAAAGCACTACATTGCAAACACAGAATTATAAATATCTGTATAATTGTCTTTTGTTTCGAAAGAAAAAAAACAAAAAGCTTTAAATGGATTTAAAAAGAGAATGCACTGACACAACCTTTGGACAGTATTTTGGAAAACATGTGAAGAAGCACGTGGAGGCTCCTATTCCACCTGCACTAACTCAAGAACTGGAGTGTCAGGCAGTTATTTCTACAAAATGTAATAAAACAGCATATTTTCCTTGCAAAGGGTAGCAGACCAAAGAGAACATAAGAAATTGGAAGATATATCTTCCAATCTTGGTGTTTACCAAAAAACTTCCTAACAATTCTTTACAGAAACTACTTAAGATGAATCTAAGGCATTTTAAATATAAAAGAGGTTTAAGCTTTGGCAAAAGAAAGTTACACATCCTATTTTATAAATTTTGACTTTCCATATAAACAGCTAAACAAAACAAAAAACAACAAAAAAAAAGCATAGATAAACACTCAAGAGTTTTTGCCTTCAATGAAGGCAACAAACTTTTTAAATATGCTAGGCACTGTCCACATTTTTGTCCATGTGCAGAAGAATTCCTTTTCAAAGTCCAACACATGTACTGGTAAATACGCACTGGTAAATGTACACAGGCCTGGTAAGAAGTACCTAAAATTATCTGGTGACAAAAATAGAACTGCCTCATCAGGCAGCGTTGTTATGCCAAATCCACGACTTAAAGGAAATACCTGCTTCATTGCAAAAGAAGTCTAAAAATTGCCATTCGACTCAAACACAGATCTAAGGAGACATAATAGTTAATGATACAAGTATTACTGCAACCAGGCTAGGGTAAGGGTGATTTTATAACTAATTAAAAAAAGAAAAAAGCATTTTTTCACTTCTAAATACCTCGTAAGAGAAGGAACTTATGTGAGTCTTTAATACTTGAAGATGGTTTAAAGAGTTAGAATTCTACTCTTTATTTCCTTTTGGGTGTTTATTACGCTTTATTATTATTATTATTATTATTATTAAAAGTGTAAAAATAGCTCCAAACCTTCTACTTCAAGAGATAGGGCTGCTTACTATGAAAGTGTTTTTTGAAATCATGAATTCTGTCCTTAGCTAAAAATTTATTTCAAAGAACAATCAAAATGAGGTGGAAAGAAACTGGGAAAATGAACTGGTAACAGAGAACTCTGGAGAAGATTCAAATGCCTCTGCTCCAATTACCAGAAAAACAGTAAACAGAAAGAACTACTAAGGATCAAAAATTGGCACAAGATGCAACTCAATAACCATCTTCCATCAACCGGAGTAAGAATGCCCAATTAGGAGCCAGGATAATAAATGAAACAAGAAGCAAATGCAAAAGCTTCGTTCCTCTAAAGAGGAGCAGGAATGTAGAGAAAGAAAAGCAGGACGAGAAGTGACTAAACTTTCTATCGCTAATAATTTTGTTCAAAAGATAATTTGTCAAGGGATAGACAACTTGATGAAGAAAATAAATAAATAAAGCAATAAACCAAATGCAAACATGGAGGTCCAAATTCTAAAATATATATCCATGAAAAGAAAAAATCCATGAGAAAAAGAAAATCCATGAGGAAATTCTGTACCAGCTTCGTTACATTTTTAGCATAATTCCCGTAGGTATTCCTGCCATAAAGACTACATATACATTTCCAAAATGGTTAAATAAAAAAAAAAAAAAGACACAACACAATTACAAGTGTTCAGGTTATCTAGGCTTTTCTTTTTTTCTTCCCCTATTGCACTTTTAGAGGGTGTGGAGTTTTTCAGATACGCCTACTTCAAAATTACACAAATACCTAGAGAAAATTTGAACATTAAATCTCTTCTGATTTCAGCAAATAAAAAGATTGTATATGATGCAATAAATAGAATATAAAAATTAAAACTTTTATTTACTACTATATCAACTTTTTAAATAAAAAATAAATTCACTCTAATAGAAGCATTTCACAAAATGCATTCAGAATACATTTATTATTAAAATACAAATCAAATATTTAAAATCTTAGTGAAAACTAAAGCTTATGGAAAGGCACATAAAACCACTGTAGTTGCAAAAATTTTTTATTACATTCATTTAATAACAGTAAAGAAGGGAAAAGAATAAAGCATGTAACTTACTAGCATAACACCAAACTTTAAGTCGATCTTAATTTAGCAGAAAAAAAACACTTATGGTAACCTCACTTAGAGAAAAGTAAGTGCTTAACCATAGCATATATACATTAAAAAAAAAATCCCACAAATGAAAAATAAAAAGGAGTCACACATCCAAATATTTAGAAAGTTATGCTCATACAGATGAATATAGTCTTACTGCAATACATACTTTTTATTAACTCAGAGACCTAATTTTTGAATACAACTCCCTCAAGGAAGAATCTAGTCCTTTAACTTTCATATGTATAAAACAATTGTACTGTATGAATTACTCTGTGTAAAAGTCTTTGCTGTATAAATTCATTTTTAAATAGGAACCAGCATAATAAATTGCTGTGAACTAAATGGATTATAGACTCTACTAGAAAAAAAATGTATTAGAATACTATTTATCGATATCGGGTAATTTTCTTAAATTGACTATTTCTCTTATACTGCAGAAAATCTTGAATTTAAATGAGAAAAAAAAAAACACATTTCTAAGCATTTTCTCAAGAATAGAAAACAACTCTTGATCTGTGACCTTTTAATCTCATGTTTGAAGTATCAGGCTTAAATACATGATAAGACAAGTTAATAATAGAACTACTGTCATGTGCTGGTCGAATCACTAGCCATATCATGTTCTATAAAACAGATATAACAAAGCAGCAGCCTGTTTCCGGCTACCAGTCTGGCAATCTGAATGAGACTAACACAAATGACACCAGAGCATGATATCCACTTTCCACATACTATATAAATATCTGGGAGAAAAAGACGGAAAGATTAGCATTATAACTACAAAAATATTGAATAAGATAATATTTTATCAGTATTGTGGAATTTGTAGCTCTGAAATCTCTCAGAGCATTGGGAATTCTTTGGAGTACCTCACATTCACATCAATGAAAAGCGGTTGAATGATTTTCATTAGAGTTTTCATTACCAATGAAGCAAATGACTAAATAAATGACCCTTTCTGAAGGCCAGAGAAATTGAACAAACTTGGGAAGAATTCAGAATAGGAGAAAAATATAATTATAAAATGCTAAGCAAATCCAGATAAAAGTTTAGATAAAAAGAAACACCTATGAGAACATATATAAAAATGGGCTTGGCTTAACACATTTGCATGAAGAATGTTCAAAAACTCTTGAAGCATCTCAAGCCCTGAGTCCGATTAATTTAACAATAATCAGAATGATCTTTCAATTGTTGATATAGTAACATTAATCTCCAAAATTCAAGATCATCAAATCTTGTAAATACTAAATACTTTCCACATATATTGGCATATTAAGGGGAAAAAAAAGTTCCTAAAAATTGCATTAAAAATAATTGATTTCAAACATTTAATTAGAAAAAAAAATGTTGTAACGTTAAATAATAACCAAAAATGAACCATGACAACTAAATTATACAGATTATTCCACTTGTGTTTGTACTTGCCTAGCAAAACTTTAGCATCTTCTACATCAAAATCTCCATCTCCATCAGCATCATAAATACCAAGCTTGCCTAAAAATACAGAGGAAGACAGAATTAGGAATTAAAAAAAAATAAAAATATCAACAGCTTGTTTGCAAAACAGTAATTTTAATATACAATCATTGATTATCAATGCTTGGCTGTTTCCATACTTTTTTCATGATTTAGCCCTACTTGCTGAACCACATTTTTTTTTCTGGGATAATTTTAAGTTCCTTTCTGCACTTGCTAGACTACAAAGTGAATACATGTTAATATTTTTCAGCACATTTCTTTTGGTGCTTGCAGACTGTACAACAAATATCTAAAGTAAATTATGCACTTTATCTGAATATGTTTTGCTCAGAATAAAACTCAACTTTACAAGAAACACTCAACAAGTTCCAGCAAGAAAAAAAATTAACTAAAAGAAGAATCAATCAAACCATTATAATTTGCTCTCAGTTTATATGCTGCTTGACATTCTACTTGGGAAAAAAAGGATAGCTACATAGTTTCTGTTTCAGTAAACAGAAGCAATCTACTTCCTGGACAAAGATATAATAGCTGTAATCTTGACACTGTATGACATTTTTGTAACTATTTGTAACATGTAATGCAGTCAAAAAAAGTTACCCATTTAAACTAGTCCCTTTAAAGTATAATATAAAAAGATTTTTCTAAGCAACTGAGTCATCAGATGCCTCATTTTTCTTCTGTTTTGAAGCTGCATCTCTGCCAGCTACAGATGTAAGCCAAAGAGAACTTACTTTCTCTTCAAAAACAAATTTTAGCATAGAATTGTGGTATCAAGCATTTGGTGTATCTTGGAATCAGCAAGTGAGTAGTGATCTAATTTCTATTGATAAGAGTCCAGCTTCACTTTTAATAGGACAATAACTCCACAGACTGCTTGCAGAAATACTGTGTAGGATCATCCTGTTTGTTAGTTAATTATTAAATTTCTCACTATCTTTAAATGGAGGCATAAAATGACTTCTATTAAAAATATATGAATAATAATTCTTAATATGATGCTTACAGAAAAAGAAATTGGACTTGGATCTAGAGTAAACTAAAGTGTAGTCATCACGATCATAATGAAGCAATCCTTTAGAAATTTTTTTTTTTTTTGCAGCTATGGGACCGTAAAGCAATTTTATTTCTCCAGTATCCTACCTTGCAGTACCTCTGACAAGTTATAACGGAAATCCTTTGCTTTGGCTGCATGCACGATAAAAATATAGAAACCATTATTTGCATCACTAAATCCAGTTAAATTTCCAATCAGAAGCTTTTCTTAAAATTAGTACAGATCAAATATCATGCACCAACAGACCTGTAAAACTGTAAACCTTGTAAAACTTGCAGTTGTAAAACTGCATGTTGAAGCCTGCAAGATTAGAGATAGCAGATCTACCTAAGGTCATACAGTTTTGAATTTAGGACATGAAACCTACCAGCACTTTCATCCTTGGATATTAATAATAGTATCTCAATACAGTCAAGTCGTGATATAACAGTCAGAGTTATAGTCAGCTGAAAAATGAGGTAATTCTGCTGTTGATTCACAAGAAGATGCCAGAGAAGTCATCCTTAACACAGCCCCTACTAAGGGCAGTAACATTAGCCACACAATTTTAAGTCTATGCAAAAAGTTCCTCAGCCTAAACTGAAACAAAGCATCTGTGTTAAAAAATTCATAGGAAGTACCGCATACATTTTATGAACAGATGAAAAATCTGTCCCTGAGTACCCTTTAATTCTTTAGTAAATGCATTATTTCAATTGAATGGATTTTCCAGTTTTATTAAAGCTCCATTTTAACAGATGGGAGTCCAGCATTAAAACAAACCTTTGAAGCATGTTGCTTATTTTTATTCTTAGCTTTATCTTGTAGGTCATTTCCAAACATGACATTAGTTTAGCCTCTGCAGAGCAGCACCTGCCTAGCTAGGTAAATTAACTAAAGTTTGATATTTTCTGAAAAGTCAAATGGCATCCATTTAATGCATATCATTCAAAGTATTGGAAGGATCTTAGTATATTGTAAGAAGATATAAAATTCTTACCTAGAACTTCTTCATAATCTACGAGTTCAAACCAAACAACTGCTACTGATGTCCAAACTCCCAACAAAGCAATTACCATAAACCAGGTGAAAAATGAGCTTCCGGAAAGGCTTTCTTTCTTTCCATTCTTGTTTCCTCCATGCTTAGTCTCTGTCAAAATAAGATTCACAAACACAGAAAATGATAAGGAGTTATAAAACAATTATGATTGAACATATAAACAGAATTTGATATTTGAGTAACTTTTTAGCATCAACTTCATTACTTGTTTTATATATTACTCTAAGTTACAGTGGAGAGCTGTAAAAATGGTAAAAATGTGGTAAAAATTCCTATAATCAAGCAAAGATGCCAATCTTTTTTCTTTCAAAATCCTTAGTTAGAAAGCCATCTTTCTCTGCCTTTACCATATATTTACATGAAGTTTAGCAATTCTGACATATTTTGCATTTGTGTAAACACTTCTCAAACTACCACCAGAGGGCAATAAAACCAGGAGAGTTTTGAAGAAAAGCATTTCTTCACAAGCAGTGAAGAGTTTCAAAGCTGGTGACTGCAGCAATTTAGCTCATGAAATCCACGTAACAATTCCAATAGCCTAAAGAGACTCTAAAACCTAAACAATACTAAGACTCAAATTCAGATGCTCAACCAAAAAACCAGTATCTTCTCTGGAGTTTCAAATCAAGCAAAGAAATCCACTACATGCTAAGTAGTTTTGGACTACGAATTAACTGATAAAATGATAATATGAATATTGAATGCAAACTACAACTTCATTCATAATGAAACAGGTATGGAAAATAAGTATATATACAAATATAGGAGTTATAAACAAAATATTGGAGGAAGAGAGTCCCTCAAAGTAGCACATGGATTGGGTGGTTAAGATCCCTACTACCACAAGAGGAGGTGTAAATTGCTTAATATTGCTTAAAGGATCATTTTATGTAAAGAGGGATACACCTAGTAAATGGATATCCAAAGAAGATACCTATAAACTTTCTGAGTCTGCTCCAGTGCCTTCCAATACTGCAAGACAGGAACTTGGCCACATTTCAGGTCTACCAGCCTATTCCACTTCATTCCTTCTAAGCTTTGCCCTTTGCCCAAACAGCCACATTCAATCCTACTGCTAAGGTAATCCATTTCTAAGCTGCAAATGGACTGCTAAAGTAACCATAATGATTTACTTGCTATACAAGGAAAGCAAAAGAAATCCCCCTGACCAGTGCCATTTTGGCCACAAAGGAAATTTTCTTTTCCAATCTGCAAGTTATGATGATTAGATTTCATGTTATAGGCAGAAACATAAATGTCCTCGAACAAACATGAATAGAAGTGGGAAAAGTTAAAAAGTTGAGCATGAGAAACAAAACAGAAATTCCAGATTTAGTAGAAAGACAGAAGAGCATGTCAACACATCTCAATCCCAAATAAATATTTGAAGTAGTATCTATCAACACCTTTAAAATAATCTATAATTCATTCAAAACTCAATTCACTATTACTCAATGTTTTACAGATAATTTCTTAAACCTTCAGAAGACAACCCAGCCTCCCCAAAACTAATGTAATTATAAGCAACTAATTTTGATCACAATCACACCTAAGAACCCACAAAACAGTACTTTAGAGTAACATGGAGTAATTCTAGACATTGCATAGCAATTATTTGATTATTTCTGTAATAGAAATTACAAAGAATGGTTTTCAGATTCTGTTTTTCGGCAGGATCACAGCTGTTCTAAATTAACTTTTTATTATATTCATTGTGCTGTATATGGAATTCAAAAAAAAACTCAGCTTAACCCTTATTGATATATTAGTAAAAATATGTTTCTTCATTAAGACTATTCATTGTTGAAGCAGAATATCATATTTTTTCTCTTAAATACAATATTTGCTTGGAACAGACTTTCCCAAAACTTTTAAAGAGAAACCAAGACACCTCATGCTTCCACCAGCTTATCTAGCGTCTGTGTGCCACTACTGCATGAGACCGTAGCTGTATGTTTGTGCAAAGTTATGAGGAGATGCACATAATTAGAAAATATGTGCAAAGGCAAGCAGTGTGTGATAACATCTTCAGAAATATCAGCAATTGAGTATAAAAAGTGTTTAGAAGACTACTGAATTGAAATTTCTAATATTCAGAAATAAATAACTATGCTATGTAACAGCAAAACTTCACTACCTCTGTGTTTTAGCACAGGCTATAGTCAATGAAAACTTTACACATACACATATTATTTAACAAGAAACTTGCTAAAGATTCTAGGATACAAATTTGTTCTAGAGAAAATTACGTATAAAAAGAGGCAAGCAGAAAAGAGAATCTATTTGGATTTCATACACCTTCATTTACCCTGCTGCTGTTGCTTTATTGCTATTTGTTTCTGAAAAAAAGGATTTACACAACAGAACGGAACAGGAAAATGAAATTAAAAAATAATAACAATAAACAATGAAGTAATCAAGCATAACTGCTCCCTATTTTTCCCAATCCAGAGGACTGCTTCAGGGATTTCCTTTAAAATCAGATTTTTCTAAAAAAATATCCTTCACCAAAGTTGCAAAGTTATATTTTTATGCTACAGCTTCCTAGCTTACAGGAAAATTTGTTTAAAAATTCCCGAAAAATTCTCCTAAGAATTTAACCACAGCAGCTTTATCAGGAAACACTTCAGCATAAACAGAGGTTATGTAATGCAGAGCTTATCCATGGTCTGGGCAGACAACCACACACCCAGAGTCAGAACAAAAACCTGCAAGCCATTAGGAAATACTGGCTCTGGATTCTAACTCATTCCAGACAGTGAGTTCTAAATTCAAGTCCTTTCTCTGCACATACAGCCAGCTATGTCAAAAGTAGGTCACTTTCCATATCTGGTAAGCCTTTGCTTACACCACCAGATGTCTTTACACAGACATCATAAAGTCTTAAATTGCGCAGTATTCCTCAATGGCAATTATTATTAATTTTTTTAAGTCCTATACCTCAGCCTCCCCCAAATTAAGAGTCATTCATAGATAAAAATATATGAAAAAGCTTTTTCATTTACTCTAGTTTAACTTGTAAATTCTCAGTAATTTAGTATACTCCAAAAATAACTTTTAAGACATGCATTTACATGAAAAATAAAAAGGTCTCTTAATGTGCTCAACTCAGGCAACAATTAAGTTGCAATTAAACCTGCCCTAAACCCATGAAATACCACTGCTTCAGAAATCATTTCATCAAAGAAAACAGAGGCAGCCCGTGACGCAGACTAAAACAGTTAACTAGCAAGAAAACAACAACGCAGAGCAGTAAGCTAGCTGCTTTGCCAACTACAACAACAGACATTGCCAATATATGCAACTATGTATTTTCCATTAGGTCACCAAAGGTTAGATTTTTACCTGTGTCATCAGCCATAATTCTTGATTTCCATAGGAAAAATGGTTGCCTTGTTATCCAAAAATCAAAGTCGAAGGTGGAATAAGAAATGATTTATCTTCACTCTAGTCTTGCAACAGGAGCAAAAAAGATTCCCAAGGCTAGTTCAGCTGGACCCTGAAACTGGACCTGACTGAAAACTCTCCCCCAAATCTATTTTTAGAGCAGCCATGCTCACAAGCCAAAAGATTTTTGGAACTCATATGGCAATGCAGTGACGCTCACATTCACTCGCTCCTCTTAACAGAGCACGCTGGGTGCTGGCCTCTTTCTCCTCCCCTTTATCCTTAACCATTAAACACAGCAGCAAAATGAATCTGGACAAGTTGCAGAGAGGTATTTGGGCTGCAATACATGCCTCAGTGCCCGGGTCCTAAAACCCCAACTGCCTGAGTTACGCTGGCACTAACCCTGTCAGCACAAAGGCAGTCACGAGGGTGGACACAAAGCTTGTCTGGCTGCATCTGTTAAGCTGGCCCCTACCCAGGAAACTTTCTCCACGTTGGCACTCTCTTTCCAGAATGTGAAGGCTGCTAGGTTGAAATTTGTTACCTACTTTAACAATAAAAGACAGCTAATTTCAAGGAATGCAGTTTCAAGTCTTCTAAGAGTTACTCGAAATCAATTATACGCATTTCTGCGTCGAGTTTTCAGGCTAGAACAGTTCCCGCAGCACTTTTCAATTTTGCCCTGTCAGACCCAAAGCTACTGACAACTTTGTGAAGCAAAGCAGCACATAGCCTGCCTCCCCAGAGTGCTGCAGGCAATAAGCCATGGCGGTAGAACAAACAAAAATTCTATCATTTATTTGTTAAAAGGTGCAGAGGGGATTATTTTGCTTTACTTCCTCCCTCACGAAGGGAGGAACGGGAACTCATTAATAGCAACCTAGATGAAAGCTGTGGTAGGCAGCACTCAACCCTCTTCCCCAAACACACATGCTTTTGTAAATGAGGTTGCCATCAGGTAGATGGAGGAAACAGCAACACATTACAGCTGCTTTGAAAAACAACACAGACCTTATATAATTATCAGAGCTAGGAACTAGTCCCAAATTACAATTCCTAATAGCTCAAGAAAGAGTAATAGTAAGAAATAATCCTCAAAGGAGTTCAAGACTTGCCTAATTGATGTAAAGAAACTAAAGGGCAATTGCTTCTGTAATCAATGAATCTTTTAAGGATTCTTTAAAACCACTTAAATACATGGAACAGAGAAGATATTTTAAGAAAGAGTTCGTAGCTAGCAGCCTGTTTCAGCCACATATGTAAGGCATAACTGATTTATAATAAAATGAAAATTTGACAAAGTAGAAAAGTCACCAGATACATGGAAAAAAGCAACAGCTTGTTATATGAACCACTTAAAGTGAAATGAAACGTATGCCAAAAAAAAAAAAAAAAAAGAAAAAGAAAGAAATTGTTCTGACAGATACTACATTAAGTAATTTGTTGCAACTTCATTTTGGCCACATCTACATTTGCAGACACTGTATCTTAATACAAGTGGATTCACAGAGCAAACAACTGATTTATGAAGTCTGCTTCAAACTAACTTCAGCTGAATGAAACTAACTTTGGCTGAATGTCCACGAACAGCTGCAGTTTAGCTTTCCACTTTTATCTCATTTCATTCAAACCTAACTCAATATACTCCGAGCCCATTTCACAATGAACAAAAGCAGAGTAAGTGGAGACAATCAAGAAAACCACTTCAAAGGTGCACTCCTGATCTGACAAACTAAACACACACGACTAAGTACCCAAAGCTTTATCTTGTGCCATTCAGAGTGAACCAATTACAAGGACATATTTGTCCAGGAAGTTTTGTGAAAGATGTGAATTTCAATTGGACAGGTATTCAAAATGCAAGGTGGGGATTTTCTAACAGGATTGATGATTCATGAAGTCTTCTATAGTGTTCAAACTCTTTGACCACCCTCTTGTTTGTTTGCTCTTGTTAGTTCGCATTCTCACCTGAATCAAATTGCTTCCGTGATACCTGAAGTTAGTATTTTTCATATTACCTGCGTAGATGTTTTAGGCATCTTATTGTGTACTTATACAGATATTTTGATGATATTATGGACATATACAAACAACCGTAGTAAAAAACTTTCAGTAATAAAATTGCAGCCGAGTATATTGCTCATTTTTTTCATGTTTTATGGGCAGGATTTGAGTAATAAATATCTACTAATTTTAGAATAGTCTCTGCTGAAACTGCTCTCTGTAGAGACTCTCTCTCCTTTCCCCCTGTCCTATTAAAAGGAGAGCTATTTTTTACCTTAGCAACACAGCCTTGCTGTTGTTTTTCCAACTCATGATTAGAGGCCTCTGAAACATGACAAAATCATAACCTTTCCCATTGTGAGATAATCTATACTTATAAACGTATAGAAATGTATGCCTTTTTGACAACATTTTTATTCTAAAGCTTAACCTCATAAAGTATTATTCTGGAGTGTTCAGTTCTTATGTGCTTTTACAAAATGTATTTCAACATGTTTGGGGAGGCTTAGTGTTTTGTCTGGGTACTTTACAGCTAGAAGAGAGGTATTTACTGTTTGCATCTCTCAAATTTCTGCACATATCCATATTCAAGAATTCAATTTTAATATGTTGAAAGATTTGCCAAAAAAGACAGTAAGATCTTTAAAGATAAGTCCTAACACTTACAATATTAGTTTATTTTTAATAAATAAAATACAAATTCTTTGCAATACAAAATTTATTTTTCTTCACAGTACCTTGGCATCACAATCCTAAGAAGTTAAAAATTTAAAAGTAATTTTATATTTTTTCCATTAAAAATAGATTTCTCTTCTGCATTTGATAAAATCTAGTCCATATAGTTACAAAGATATCTGTATACTATCCAAAGGCTTTAATAAGCTAAATTAAAAATTGTTAAGAACAGAGAAATGTATTGAAAAGAGAAATGGTTCAGGCTGTAACGGAGGTGGAATAATTAAAAGTTCCTCAATCAATTAAAATCAATGCTATAATCTTGAAGGACCTTCATTTTCAATCCCTGCAAGACCTCTAATAATAACATATCCTATTATAAGAATATTCAAAGAAAAGCTCAAATACTAGAAAAGGAGCAAAGTCACAAATTCAGGATTCAGCGAATCAGCAGGTGGATCAGGTCTACATAAACAATAAAAAATAAAGTTTCACAAAGTGTCTAATAGACTCTAGGATCCCACCTGCCCTACCAAACTGCAGGGAAGCTCCTCCCTTCACTTGGAAGCGACTTCAAGGAACTATCAGCGCTATAATTCAGATCTTAACGAGGATTAAAGATCAAAGATCTCTCTTCCTCACCGGATAGCAGTGGTTAAGTTGTCCTAAAAGAGGTTATTAACTATACCTCAGGATATAAGAACAAAGTCCTCCTCATCCTCCCTGAGGAAGTTGTCTGTTCTTGCACAGTTAAGTATACACTGAGCTGAATGACCATTTGCAAGAGACGAGCTCTGTCTCTGTACAAGGGAAGTCTGAGCCATTCCCCCTGACCTCACTCTTAGCAGGACAAATCATTCTTTCACAACGGACTGAATATTTTCAATAACAAGAATTAAGATGTACTCACTCAAGTATATGCCATAAATTGTCACTGTTGAATGGAAGTCAACCAACATTTCTTCAAGAAGAGAATGGAATTACATTTTTTTCTTCCCAACCATAGGCAAGGGCTCTTACTGCACAGGAGGAAAAAAAACACCCTCCCTAGCCCTGTTCTGTGCAAAATTATATCTGTAATACTATTTTCAGCAAACATGCTTCAAATAAAGTAGAGATGCATCTGATTATTTTCCTTTTATTTTCATATAGAGTGGAGGTATAAATGGTTCCAATCAGCTCAGCATTGTTTAACAATTTTCTTTGGTGTTTAAAAAAAAAATCAGATAGATAAACTATACCATCTAATCATCTAAGTTTAAAATCACTTTCATTCATGATTTTGTATGCTTCAGTTCTGCCTTGTAGACAAATGCAGGAGTAGACATCTGAAGAGATAGGACATAAGGACTAGGATAAACTGGAAGGACAGAAGAAGAGACATGAAAACAACAGCTACAAATAAACAGTGGACATGATTTAGTCTGCAGTAAGAATTATAAAAATCAAGCTCAAAATGGATGATGTAGTTTGCAAACCCCCAACAGGAGATACTTTGAGTGAACAGTTGAGAGTCCACCTGAAAGCAGAAATCAAACTTTTTAAATGTTACATCAAAATTTAAAAAGTGCAGGTACAACAGAACAAAGGAAGAACCCTATGATCAAAAGTATTTAGCTGGATAGATGAGGGGAGAGCGGTGGATGTCATCTACCTTGACTTCACCAAGGCTTTTGACACCGTCCCTCACAA
>JAWLRI010000818.1:1421855-1443517 GCA_034781795.1 Crypturellus tataupa | reverse complement strand
ACATCCCTCTTGTACTGTGGGGCCCAGAACTGGACACAGTACTCCAGGTGTGACCTCACCAGGGCTGAGTAGAGGGGTAAATGCTTTATAATTCTGACTTTCTTGGATCATTACTTTCTTTGGGATGTTTTACAAAATGTGCCTTTATTTATTGCCCATAGTTGGAAGATGATTTTATGAAGACTCAATTACACTCCACTGTGAGACTATTAAATGCAGATGTACAGAAAAGATGGTAATATGAACCTACAACACTTATCACAACATATTAACTGAAGTAGCCAAGTGTTAAACCTGATGCTGAAAAGAAGATATCTTATTTCAATAACCTGTTTGCTTTTGTCGTGAATGGGTAATAAAATGGCATGAATGCTAATTTAGAAAAACAGCCTGTGAACCTTAAACGTTGTACCTGCTGGCACAATTGGGATAAAATATTGTATTAGTGTAATGGTATTTGGCCTCCAGCATGGAGTGGAGGAGGATGGGCATGCTGGGAAAGAATAGGCAAGGAAAGGCAAAAAGGCTATCCAATTAGGGAGTTTTATGTGCTTAGGTGGATGAACATGATCCAAATGTACTTTTTTTTACTCAAAATTAAATCAAACCTCAAGATATTTTACTAATCAGTTTTTGTTGTTATTAGTTACATTTGAAAAATCGAAAGGTAGCTTGGAATTGTGCCATAACTGGTCTTATGTGGAAGACACCAGAGGACACAGTAGGAAATAGTTCTGAACTTCAAGAACTTAGTCTGTGCAGGGAGTACATGTGATAGTGTAGAAAAGAGGTAAAAGATGCTCACACCCACAATTAATGTGTGTGCGGAAGGATATTGGGGAGAGCTGGTGGTTGTTTGAAAGGAAAAGAAAATGAAACATTAAAGGGAGTACAGGAGCCATTGAAAGAAATGGCTTGTGGCAAGCCTGTATGCAAGGAGGCTGAGGAGAAAGTCAGATTGATGGCACTTTGCTTAATTAATCACAGATTATTAATAGTGGGCAAATGGGCCCAGTAATTCCATCAGTGATGTGTTGATCAAACAACAACCTGTTTGCCATGACAAAATGCTGACAGGTGTTTTCTGCCTGTTCCAAAAGTCTGTGGTGGTTCTCATCATATCTGCAGCTTGGATTGGAAAACCTACAGGTGGTAGTTAACCCCAGAAAGAGAGCTGAGTCCATGCTTTGGATCCCAGTTTATGTACTTCTTCAACCTGCAATATCCCATTACAGAAGAGTTCTGTTTTTTCCAGAGCAGTTTCCCTCCATAGCAGGCTAGCATTTCCATTCAGATTAACTAAGAATGAAAGAAAAAGGCAGAAGCGGTAGTGCTGTGATGGGAATGGGCTAAGAGAATGGGCTATCTGCTCTCTGTGAAAGCAGATAAGTCTTGGAAGTTTTATTTCTGACACAGGATGTGTGATGTTTGTATCTCCATCTAGAAGACCATTTGTGGCAAACTGCCGCCAAAGTTCCACCCTTGCACTGTGGGGAGAAACTGCCCAGAGGTCAGTTTCTAACTAACCTGATGCCGAACTAAAACCAAACTCCTCCTTTCTGTGTCTCCTTTCAGTGAGTCTGTCCACTTTTATCCTTACTTTATTCCTGCACCCTGTGGTGAGGCAGAGAGATCTTAAAGCTCACCTTGCAAAATCAAACACTTAATGATTCTCAGGATTTTGAAAGTAAGCCTCTGTGACCACCTCCACATCTTCTGCCACTCCAGCACGCTCAAACCTGTCTTTCACTACTTTTTCATTTGAATTTTACAAAATATCTTTGTCATTACAGGATGTGGCTACTATTCTGATAAATAGGTCAGAAGAAGATGGTTTAAATGAATCTGCTTATTTGACATTTAACCTGTCTGGCTGAGCCCTGTTAGTTACTAAAGAATCTGATGTATTTAAACTGTGTCAACCACCTTTTGTTTGGCTGCTGAGTGGAGGAGAGCTTGTCTTTGCAGAGACCGTACTGGTAAGTAGTGCTGCATTCGTAAACAAGTGACTAACTTTTAGCCCTGGTATAAGAGCAGCAATATACCTGTTGGGAGAGCTCTGTGGTAATGCCTTGCCCTTTTTTCTTCCTCTAAATTTAGTGTTTCTCAATTTGTAAACAATTTTCCTTTTCCACTACCAAAAATGTTATATCTACCCCTTGGACTCCAAATGAGGACTTGTTGGCATCCCTTCCCAAAGGAGGGGTTATTTGTTTCACAGAGGGAAATGCTAGCCCATACCACCAGAAAAGGAACTTGATTTAAAGCATTATTGGAATAAAAAGAGAAAGGGACAGGTAAGGCCCATTAGGATCTTTAGATTCTTTTCATTTGTTCATTTTGTTTTCTTCTGAAATCAGTAAAATATCTGAATGTTCAGGGTTGACTGCAAGGCTTGACTTTTTCTCTTCCCACTCTTCCACTAAGACTGTGAAAAGCTGTTTTTTTAGTAGGGTTTGGCAGGGTGGCACAGGAACTACAGGGCACACATAGAAGGGACTGTTTAATCCATGTTGTCAGTGAGTTATCTGATTTGGTCTAAGAAGGGTATATTATCTTGTTTATATATTATGGGTAGTTTATAAATTGTATAAATTGTGCCTATAGCACTGAAGGATGGCCATTAAATCACGCTATCTAGTAGATAAAAATCCAATTAAATTGTATAACAAATATATACACAGCAAATTATAATTGAGAAACTCTTTCTTTTTATATATCTGACTGTTAATGATGCTAAGCCATGACTTGCTATGCATCTCTATTTTGTATAATGTGCTCATTTAGTGTGTGTTGTAGACCATGAAAATAAATTGGAGGCAAAAAATATAATGTATATGTAATGACCTTGAAAAGTATTTGTATATGTAAGTACATAGTAAGTGTGTTTCATTTTCTCAAGGACACCAAGTAAGTATATAATAATAATAATAATAAGATAAAAACAGGATGTGACATACAGAACCATATCTATTGTGTGCCTAATCTAGAAGTGCAAATAAACTTCTACTCAAGGAGAAGGTTAAAGAGCAAATATTAAGATCTGCGATACACAAAGCCAGTTGCTCAGGGTAAGGAACATGCCTTTCTAATCTTTGTAGGTGATCAGTTTATGCCTTCACACAGGACCCTGCAGTGCTCATATTACCTTACGCTGGCTCAGCAATGAATGTTCTTGAGTGGCTTTCTAATTATCCAGCTCATTTAAAAAAATCTTTCAGTCATATGTGATATAAATTCATATAAGGAATGTAATGGTAGTATTATAAATCTGTCTATGATAAATTGGATGGTCTTCAGTTTGAAGTGTGATTCATTAATTTTCAATTTGCACAAAAAAAGCTTCATTAGGAACTTCAGAATTTTCTGGAAACATGTAGGCCACAGCTAAAGAATTCAAATGTTCATTTTTGTTTCTCAAACAAAAATCTTGGTATTCCACTGTCTTTATTTTTTTGGTCCTTATTTCTTTCAAGTATTTGCTTACATTAGGCTGAAATAACCGGAACACTAGATGTTTTCAATAAACTTGTGTTTTAATATATTTAATCCTTTCAGATTGAAACATTAGAGCTGGAAGGGAGGATTAGTTACTCGACACCAGAGGCAAAAAAGAGAAACATGCTCCATCTAACTTAGCTTTAAGGGTTGGAGAGTTATAATAGCTTAGTAGGGAGGAAATTCTGAATTAAGAATTGTATTTAAGTTGAATAGGATGACCTCCCAAGGTCATGAAACCTCAGAATCATGGTACAGTTGAGCTTGGAAGGAACCTCTGGGGACCACCTAGACCAACCACCCTGCTCAAGCAGGGGCACCTAGAGTATTTTTCACAGGGTCATATCCAGATGGCTTTTGAGTATCTCTAGGGAAGGGAGTAACCTGTTCCTGTGCTGTGTTACCCCCTCAGTAAAGAAGGTTTTTCTTGTGTTCTGATGGAGCTTTCCTGTGTTTCAGTTCTATTTCTGAGATCACTGAAAAGACTCTGTCCCCATCCTCTTTACACCTCCCCTTCAGAGACATACACGTTGATAAGAGCTCACCTCAATCTTCTCCAGGCTGAACAACTCTCTCGGCCTTTCCTCATAAGAGAGATGCTTCAGTTCCTTCATCTTCTTTGTAGCCCTTTGCTGTACTCACCCCATGAGCTCTATTTCCCTCTTGTACTGGAGAGCCCAGAACTGCACACACCACTCCAGATGTGGCCCCACCAGGGCTGAGTAGAGGGGCAAGTTCACCTGCCTCGGCATGTTGGCAATGCTCTTCCTAATGCACCTCAGGCTACCATTGGGCTTCCTGATCACAAGGGCACATTGCTGGTTCATGCTCATTTTTTTGTCAGGAGATTCTCCTGGTGATACAGTCGCACCTAGATTCCTCTCAGAAGGAGTTTGGAAAGCGAGGGGGTCCAATATGAACCTCATGAGCCAACGGGAGGGTGTCCTTGGTAATTCTGTGTGTATCTTGAACATCCATGCAGTAAGTAATAAGTGACCTTGCCCTAGAATCTCGTGAAACCTTTGTCATAATCAGTAAAACCTATTCCTATTTCTTTTGCATGAGTGAAGGGCACAGTGTCGCTCAGCCCCCCCACCACTCATTCCGTGACACGCATTCAGAGGTGCATCCCATGATGCCCATGGACTCATGGATGTCGAGTTTGCTTTAGTGATCCTTAACCCAATCCTCCTTCACCAAGGAAAAGTCCTTCTTTCTCCAGACTTTCTCCCTGCACGCAAGATCTGGGATTCCTGAGGACCGGCCTTAGCAACTAGGACTGAAGCAAAGAGGTCATTCCTTTGCCTTTTCTGCATGCCTTGTCACCATGGCTCTTGCCCCATTCAGCAGTATTCCAACATGTAGTTTTATGTGATTTTGAGAAAAGGGTAAGGAACAATGCCCCAAAAAACATGAGAGCCTCTCTGATTAATAAGAGCAATTGAGTAGTAGCAGTCAAGCAGTCCTCTTATGGATCCTTCCATAAGAGGATAGAGATGGTCCATGGACCTGTAGGATCTGTGTATCTATGGATCCAAAAGTGATTGAACTGGCATGGGGCCAAAGTGAACTAGTGGTACCTATTGCAGTACTTTAGGGAATTTTGTAGATAGGGTCAAGAAGATAAATTACATTTGCCCAGTAATAGTACAAAGCTGATTTGCAGGCAGGGTGGTCTGAAGTATAGCTGTGCTGCAGTGTAAAAGGAGTAATTTTTTTGATCTAGAGTGGCAGTACAAAGCGGAACGCTACAGACCAGACAGCAATAGCAGAGCTTGTGTCACAGAGACGAATCACATCAGAGCACAGTGGAGCAGGACTGTGTGATACATTTTTTTTTGCTGGGCTGGAGCAAATGTACAAAAAAGAGACAACTTGAGCTAATAACTCAATGGACCCCTGAGTGCAATTCTTTTGAACTGTAGCTCAGTAAAGCAGGTAACATTAGGAATGGTGTTATGGCCCTACTTCTGTTACACAGTGACATTTGCTCCTTTTTATTGAGTACATGGCTCATAAATGCACACATTTAATAGAAATATGCTTGTGTGTCTTTTTTTCTCCCCTTTTACCTGAGTACTGTAAGCTCTCAATTTCCTGAAGGATGGATAAGGCAGAAAGATGCTAGATGTGAATAATACCTAAGTTAACCTATCAAAGTATAGTGCAAGAAATGATAGGGGAAAGGAAGAAAGTTCATTAACAGGGCGCAGAGGTTCTTTTCCAGTATGAAGCTGAGCTAAATTGGTATGTTTAAAAATGAAAATATGACTGTACTTTTAGGCTAAAGCTGACTTAGGTAAGACAGCTCAGATGACTACATCCAGAACATGGTTAATCTGCAACCTAGATAAAGGCACCAGTGGCATTATTAATGGCTAACTATCAAGCAAATCCATTTTTCCAAAGACTCTTGCGGTTTATAAGTAAGGAAGAGGTGAACAGAGTGAAGTTTTAGTTTCTTTAATCCAGAAGCACAATTTTGAATGAGGACTCCAGTCATTTTTCTTCTAGAAAAGGAGATCTAGCACATCCTAATTGTTCTAACACTTATATTAACTATATATTCTTTGACTGACATAAGTTTGTTTGCATTTTTAACTGCTACCGATATAGAGAGAGAAGTCACTGGGGGAAGATTTTATCTATATTGCATGTAGATTAAAGTAGTAGTGTGATAACATTTTTGATCTTCTGGGTGCAGACCTTCAGTGAGCTTCAGGAATATTCTGAATTTCTTCCTTTTCAAGGTAGAGAGCAGATCACTGTGTAAGATGTGATATAGTAATATTATAGACCAAACGGCCAAGGAAGAGACTCTTCTACTTCGTGGGCACTGTGTGACTATAAGACCTATGAAAACAAGGAATTCTTCCAGGGAGAGAGTTACTGCAGCAGCGTGGGGATTTGGACAGCATTAGGGCCACTCAGTGCTGTAAAAGGAGCCTATAGGCAATATTGATAAGACTGTCCTAACAGTTCTCAGCTGACTGAAGATATCTGTATCATCTGCTTTATTTTGACACAAAACTATGGATTGTTGCACAGAAGATCAATACAAACATACCAGTAGATATCTCTGCACAGCCAGCCATGGCATTTAAAATGTCTCATCTCTTCTGAGAACTTATACCAGTAATAGGCACTATCCTATGATTTATAGGTGCTGTACCTATACATGTTTTGCATTGGCAGAAAGGTTTTATGTTAGTTTTAAGTCCTATACAGGTAAATATACATATAGGGGTATACAAACACATAGGGATATAAGGTCGTATTCTTTTCTGAAGTATATCTATATCTATCTATCTATATCTATATCTTAGCTCTGAATTATTTTGCATTTCCTTAGAACTGGACTGAGATCGGGGGGACATGCCAGGAAATGGCATAAAGTACAGAGACACAGAGTTTGTCCTTGGAGGTTCACAAACTTAATTCAGCATTTCAGAGACCTAACAGTTCAGCTTGGAAGACAGGGTTACACAAACAAGCTTTGCACAGTTCCCAAACTAATAAGCTCTAATTCTCCCTCCTGCACAATAGCTTGGGCACTGAACTGCACTAATGCAGCTTTGCTGCTCTGTGGCCTGGAGCTGGCTCATCGCCCCTGGATTTCTATGCCGCATGCTTGTCCCCCATCACTTTTAGCGCTGTCAGAGCAAGTTCAGGTCTGTGTGTACCCATCAGTGCAGCATGATTTATGAGTTTGTTTTTGGTGTGCTTTGAATCAATCCCAGATGAAGTCCGACTCTTCTGTTCTTTAGAACTTCTTTAGTAATTTTTGGACAGTAACGTGTTCTTCAAGCTTGTGATTTACTAGTGTTTGATAAAGAATAAAATTACAGTGACAAAATCTAGTTCAAATTAGTTAATTTTCTTTTTTCCTTTCATCTCTATTATGAGAGGTGTGAATGTGCCATTTTGGCTGGGTATCATTTTCCAGCTCATTGCTTTGGAATGCTATGTAAGAAATGGGCCTTTACACTGCAACCTGCTTTTATGGGCAACAGGGTAAGTGCAATTTAATAAGAGAGATGTAAATTTTAAAATCAAAGTTTATGTAATTCATCTGTCAAGAAATTGACCTCATGCCATAGCTAACATTAAGTGAGAAAAATAAAATAATGGGATGAATAAATTATCCTATGCTGAACTTTCATATTAAATATGTTCTTTCTGGTCAATGCTTCCAATATCAGCAACACTTTTGCAAGGAAAGAAAATTATAAGGGAACAAATGATTGTTTAATACATTGAATTCCATTTTCTTTTAGTCCAGATCTGGACAAATGCTAGTTTGGTAGCAATGGCTAAGTTTTCTTCTTCCTACGATTCAGAGCCCTGGATACTCAGACTCTCAACTCCTGCTGTAGCAACTTGATTCAAAGCAGAGAGTCCCGAAGAGTTCCCTTGAGGGTACGAGGTGTTAAGCAGTAGTTCAGGTTTCTGCTGAAGGATACAGTTCTTCAAAGAAGCATGGAAAATATTCTTGGACTTGTAGAGGTGAGAAAAAGATCTAACTGTGGTGATCCGGGTTGCAGAAGACAGTTGAGGTGGTTGTGACTGGAGCTGCCAGTCTCCACAGAACGGCAGTAACTGAGTAACTGAGAGTAACTGAGAGCTGTAACAGACCACGGGTGTTCTTCGCAAAATAGGTACTGAGATCCATAAGCATTCACAAAAGATGTATAATGCTGGTATTTTAAGAAATCATAAAGCACATAATTAGGTATTCTTAACAAAATTGGTAATTTCAATAATTTAATATTGCAGTCTACACTGCAAAGTAATTGTATAAAGAAAATGTGTAAGTCATCTTGAAGATAGGACACTTCTCAAGCTCTCATTTTATAGTTTTGTACTAAAAAAGCTACACATAATATAAAACAGTGTTTAATCTATCACCTTTTTTTTCCCCACAGAGTTTTTAAAATCTCATCTGCTTTCAAGTATCTCACAAAGATGCTTGAGACAAAGAAAATTATTTTGCTCAAACATATTAATCAAGAGTGTATTTAATATATTAATGCAAATGTCTTTAGAATGGGATAACATAACTGGATCACCTTTACTGATGGAAAAAAAATGCAGAGCTTTGGAGAAATACACAAAAGTATTATATTGCTACTGGACAGTCTCTGAGAACAGAACAAACTATTTTGTTTTTCACAGTCTATTTAGAGAACTGTCAAAACACCTTAATGCAATTTATTTCCCTATACAGAGACATTATTTGTAGCAAAGGCAAAATTTTTTTTGTTATTTTCAAAAATATATTAGAACTTATCCTATTTACATACAAATTATTGGATATGTTATACATGTCCAATATTTCTATTGTGTTAATTTGTATAGTTTATACTAGTTACTTGACATGGAAGTTTTTGAAAGCAATTATGACCATGAAACTTTCTGCAATAAGCATATTCTTTTGTCTCTAAGGAAGAGAAAAGAAATCATTTTGAATAAGTTGTACGTTTGCAACCATAATATTATAAAACCACTTCTGCCATTCCCTTTCAAGGTATTCCAGATCAGAGGATAGAAAACTTCCTGAAGTTTTTCTGAAGAGGTTTTTGCATAATACTAACATTCTGTCTGAGGTTGAAGAGAGGTCTGATCCTGTTTTCATCAGTTTAAGCTCCTGCTGAGCACAGCTGGTTGCAAGTTTGGTAGCTCTGACTCTAAAGGCATAAGTTTGGCTCGAGTCTTGCCAGGTTCAGTGACTATGTTCAGGGAGTCTCCTATCCCTTTAGGAAAGGAAGCCAGCCCTACAGCCAGGTTTTGCTGTTGTCTTGCTGCTGAGTTACAGAAACCATAACACACAAAGGCTGCTGTTAAGGAAAGCACTGACCTCAGTGATCAGTTCTGATAGAGATCTCCAGATCTTCCTGCCTTTCCTTGAGGTAAAGGCAAGGAAAAAGGGTGTTCCTAACTCCTGCTGAGTGAGTGATTCAGCTGTTTTCAGCATCTGGCCTCAGACCTGTGGGAGGCGGAGAGCTTCTTAATACTTGCTTGTGTAGTGGGGTTGTTTTCACTAAAGGGTGCTTCTCCTTCTATGACTTTTGTCAATCCTTCCTCCCTTCCCTCCTTTCTTCCCTCTCTCTCTCTTCCTCTTTCCTTCCCTCCCTTGCTCCTTCCCTCCCTCCTTCCTTCCTTCCCTCTTTCCTCTCTGTCTCTCTTTTTTTTTTATCCTATGTATGTCATTATTGTCACACATGAAGACAGCAATTTAGAAAATAGCTTGGAGTAATTTTCTTGTATATTGTATTCTTCCTGGGGATTGAATAGCTCAGATTTGAGAAACAGAGATTTTGTAAAAGTCCCAGTCTGCAAAGGATTAGAGCTAGAGAAGTTCTCCTTACCGCTAGCACTCTGGTGGAAAGGATTTGGGAGTCATGGTAAGACACACTGCCTGGGAAGATACCCATGGTAGGACAAACATTGCCAGTCGTTGGATAGAGGAACTTTCTGGGGACATGAAAGCATCTCTGCTTTATTCTTACTTTTACATGGAGGTTTTCTCAGTATCATGTAAGAATAATATCCACAGTGTAGAAGTATGATAACTTTAATAGACCGCCTGAAAGCGGAAGGAGAATAATTAGGAGACATTCATTTTTGTAAGATTGGCAAGTGATATAATAATAACTGTGTTCTAAGCTAGGATGAAAGGTAAAGATGCTGAAAACTAATACAATTGAAATACTTTTAAAATAAATGAATATTAAAATTGAAGACATAGGAACAATTTGACATCTTTTAAAAATGTAATATTTTGAAAATGTAATACTGTTTTTAATGTAGTGTACTTTGCATGTTATACAGTATCCTCAGGAATAAAATTCATAGCCAGTCGGGCACATATCAAGGGAGACATGTGAGAGAAAGAGTAAGGAGAAAAAGTGTTCAGGCAATATACTTCCTGCTCATTAGAGGTCAGTATTGAAGCATGACATAGAGCATTGAGCATTTCTTTCAAGAACTCAATTCTGTTGTATTCAAAATTCTTCTCTTGTATTTGAGACAAAATTATATTGAAAATAAACCCAATCTGCAAGAGTGGACTTTAAATATATTTTCTTAAAGAGGTTTACAAATAAAATGCAGCATGATATATTTTCTGAATATTGTGTTCAATATAAAAAACATTAATTCCTAGGTTATTATTCATTTTATGTTATAGAAATAGTTGTTGCTTGAATATAAGATAGATGATTTGGCAGGTAGTGTAAAACAATTAATAAAACCAACACATTTAAATTACAAATTAAAAGTGTAGTAATTATCTCAGTACACACACCAAGAAAAACTGCATTGGGGGAAGTATACTGCTACCTCCCACATGAGACTTGAGGATCATCATCTTGAGGTTCATCTTCAGTTCTGACTGTTCAGTGCTGCAGCCAGAAGTCTGGTAAATAAAATACATATAAAAAAATTACAGGTTATGAGTGCTGTTGCTTTCTACTGTAGATGCCAGAAGAACAGATACATGGAGTATGGAACCGACTCTCTTGGACATCGGTGCCCCAGACTGCACACCTGATCCTATTTCAATACACTTCATCACGATCTATCTCTTCTAAGGCATGTTATGCCCCCAATCCAAACCTCACCAACATCATTAAGACTTCACTGACACTTATTAGCTTTTTATCAGGACCCTAAAATAATACTGCCCAAGGGATGTACAGTTCATAAGAGTGGAAATGTTGAAGCAGTTTAACAGTTTAAAAATAGAGCTTTTCAGAGTTCTTCAATAATTTACATAATCTGAAAAAAATGAGTTCCTCTCTAGACATCTAATTCTAAAGTGAAGAATCACTGCAGTTTTCATTTATGTCCTAGGAAGAGAATTGTTAACGTACTAAATCAAGTAAATTAGATATAATGCAAAACTGGGTTATTTTTCAGGATTTAATAATGCAAAATCAATAAAAGCATTTGCTATGTTCTGGCATCTCTGGACCTGGGCTGAAGCAATTTTTCAGAAAACATTTCTTTTTCAGCATACCACCTACTATGAATTATTGTGAATTTCCAAGGTTCCTCCTAGGCAGGAAGAATCTCTCAGTCCTAAATCATTTAGCATCCTCCCCACCTTGCTTTGAGTTTTGTCTGAGGTTCTAAATGATCATTTCAGCCTTTTCTTATAAGAGTAAAAATCACATTCAGTAAGTAAATACACATGCCCCTCTCTTTTGAGAGTTCAGTACCTCATTTTGTTTTTTAAACGTTTCTATTAATTTTTAAGGAAAGAAAATGTCCTTGTCTTCTCCACCCCATTCCATCAGCTTTACAAAGAGCTGGACTCCATCCTTTGAAATTAGAAAAATCCTTTTACTGGATTTGCTGGAAATTGGAGTAACCTCTAAAAATGGGATATCCCTTAAAGCAGTATCGCAGATGTATACTCATCTCCACTGTCACATTTGTTGTCTGGTTGCCACCATGTTACTCTCAAGAGCAAGTGAAATTAATAGAACATCTTTCTGTTATTTTTAGTTTAAGCACGGATTATTTTAAATGTGGTACAGGAAATACAATTAAGCCCCAAGAATCAAGTCTTTTTCTGACAGCCTGGATACAGTTAACTGTGTACTTATGTTGAAATATCAGAAAACCTATCAGCAAATTCTATTTACTATTCTGACAGGAGATGATTTTGTTTAGTAGTCTCATTTTTAAGGTAAGGAGGTAAACGGAAAGGGGATAGGTCAATATGAATCGTATTCTTGGAAAAAATACAGAGAGTGTTTGTATATATCAATATCCTAGGGCTGATCCTGTAAGTGGAAGGAAAATAAGGTTGGAGCTGCCTGACAGGAAGATAGTAAATAACCAGAGAAAAATACCTGGGAGTTGATCCAAAGTGTAGTTAGCTCTGTACATTGCTTTTAAAATTTTATTTTATCTCTCTTAAACTGTGATAGTAAGTTAGACTACTGAAACAAAATGCTAGAAAAGATAGAGCAGTCTGTAATTTTTCCACAAGTGAGTGAACTGAGTTAGACTGTGCTGGGACCAGCACTCCAACCCACCTGCTGGCTTCTGTGGCAGGTAAAAGCTGCTGGACCTTCCTTAGCAAATTGGATCAACTAAACTGCCTTCACTAAGGAAAAGGGAAAAATCCGAATTGCAAGCAGTCCAAACTCAGTTGGGAATTTTGCAAGCAGAAGGGTTGAGAGATTGGGACTGAGTGAAAATAAACTGGAGAGGGGGCAATAGCTGCTAGGGCAAATGCCTTCAGTTTCCTATACATAAAATACTAAATTTTCTCTGTTTTTGTAGAGTTTAATCTATTCATAAAAGTCCTTTGGGCTCATTGTTGTGTTGTAGCTAGTCAACATTCAATTAAAAACAATGAAATATCAGAGGTATTCAGAGTAGGGAAGCATAATTTGGTCACAAAACAAAACAAAAGTTGGAAATGTTGTCTTACAATGTGACACATCAGCCAAATCCTTCTAAGTAAGTGGTTCATTTCCTGATTTTTTTTTTTTTTTTTTTTTACTTTTGTTAGCAGGAAAGCCTTGAGAAATAGACCTGCCTCCCCAGCAATATCACTACTGCCTACTGTCTTTGGCATCACTTTAATCTGAACTGATGAAAATTAGTTGCCTTGTCCTGCTAGCTTGTTAGAGGAGACAGGAAAATAATCCTGAGGGGCATCACCACTGGGCTTAAGGAAGTTGATTTTTTTCACTGGCCCAATATTTTTATGATAACAACATCCACCATTAACTGGTGTGATTCCTATAAGGATAGGGTTATCAATTAGTAAATAGCGATTAGCAATTAATGCAACTAAATGGAGTACACTGCTTGTCCCGGTAAAATGCTGTAACGTTTCTTCACCCTGAGTGTACAGGGGACTCTCAACCTTTCAAGGAGTTACCTTAGCCCAGTGCCCCAGGGAAGGGGAGGGATGCTCACAGTCCAGCCAGGGGAGATGATCAGGTGCTGTTCCCGGTCCCTGCTCAGCTCTTCCGTGCTGGACCCTGTCCTTTATGCCATTAAGAGGAAGAAGACATGGCTGTGCTATGGTCATCCTTACAAAATGATTCTTCCTGAGTCTTCAGGTGGATTCTGTAAGATTATCTGCTCTTTGCATCGTCAGTGAGTCGAGTTCCGATTCTCTAGTGAGTTTTTCAGATGTATCGGTTCTTTAGCAGGTTTGATATCGCTAGCAAATTTTAGCGAAGCGAGACCGCCCTGTCTCTGCAAGATCTCACCCCTCCCTTCCTTGCTGTTAAGGGGAAGTACACAAAGTTTCCACCTTGTGTCCTTGCCACATCACCAGTGGTCTTGCAATTTCAAATGTTAACTGGTTGCTCCCTCATCACTCTTTTGTTCCACGGGTCTCTGCTACTGGTGATCAGTGGTCACTGTTGGCAACTTGGTGGACTAAATGGAAAAGGAAGATAGTAGTAGGTGGTAGCATCCCTGACGTCCTTCCCACAACTGCTTGAGGGTGGATGAAATGAATAGGAAATGAGGGACTGATGCCTTTATACAGCCGGGGAGCTGTTCAATCCAAAATTGTCTTAATACGTACAGCTGGAGAGCAGCTCGCTCCTATCCTTCCTCAGAAGCCCTCTCTTAGTGAGCTCCCTCTGCTCTTTTCCACTGTATATATGGCAGTCATAATATACATGGACCTTGAATTGACTTTTTTTTTTTTTAATAGTACATAGAAAACAAAGAGCAGAATGGAACAGTGGCGGTTTAAAACAATTATCCAGCTCTTTATCATGTCATGTTTCCATTGCACACAAAAGCGATTACAGTACTGTAAAGATTTCTGATATAGCTTTAATCTAGCTTACAAGGGCACTCTTAGCATTAACTGTGGCAGCATGGATTCACCTTAATTTAAATAGTGTTGTATATTCATCTCATTTCCTAGTTTGAAGCATGAGAAAATATTCTTCTACACTAGATTTTAATATTCAGCATGTATACTATCATTCACTCTTTTATTATTATTTCTCTTTAGGAAAGTAGCAGGGGAAAACATACCAATCTTAAGTGTCTTTCAAGTACTGCAGATTGCACTAAACATCACTCTGGCTTCACTGGCAAACTCTGTTCAACTCCAGGCAAGCGTGCTGACATTCTCTCAATGATAGCTCCTGTGATGGTCTAACACTGTAAGCATCTAACAGACCTAACTTTGTTCTTTGTTTTGTACTTTGCAATCCCTTTCATCTATGCAAAATGATGTAAAACATGCCCGTGTGTTAAAATTCCTGATGTGGAAACACTCTACACCTATGACAGGTTAACTTTATGCTGAATGATTGCACAATGTGTGACCCAAGTCATACAAACCTCGTGGAGAAGAGAAGGAAACCAGAAAGTCCATTTAGATATTTCTTTGTTTGCATTATCATATAAATGTCCGTGATGAGATATAACATCTGAATGAAAGATTGTTTAACTTTCCATTATATATACATACATATATATATATATACACACACACACATATTTTAAGCATTATATTCTGCATACCTTACAGAAAAACTGGAATTCTCCATGGCTGAGTTTTTGAAAAACACTATAAATCTATCAACTATTATTTTGGTTATACTTCTAAAGGTCTTTTGCCACTACTCCATCTGTGTTCTGGGAGGAAGAGAATCAGGATAATAATACAACCAAATATACCTAGATAGATAATATATTTATTACATGACCACTTCCCTAAAGCATAATGATTGTTGTCAGACCCTAGATATAGGCCATTTTCTTTGCTATAAATCTCTGAAAAAAGTTCTACTCCTGGATTCTTTATTGTGGGATTGAGAGACAACGGCACACGTTAGCCAGAAATACAGAGCAGTGAAAGGTAAGAGCTAGTTCTAGTTGAAAAACTAGTTCTGATTGAAAATGCTTTTGTGAGAAAGCAAACATATTAAACAAAACAAACAAAGTATTAAAAAGAAAAGTTACAGATTTTCTTTTGCAAAATTTCTAATAGGTAATAATTGTAAAGAATCTTTGGGCATGGTTATTTTTAGCTAAAACGTTCATAAAAAAAAATTATGTTCTAATGGACTTCTGTGAGTACAGATTACCGTATCAGACATTTATCTCAAGTGAATTCAGCATAAAGAGAAGTTTATCACTAATTACTTGCATTTTAAATAGCTAAGGTGTTTGTGAGCATACTTGCATATTCAAAGAGTCACAGCAGTAGCTGTCCCACCACCACCCCGTAGTTTTAGCATGGGTCATAATTTTCATTTGTTGTTTAATTCAAAGATTAATTCCAGAAAGATCAGAAAAGTGATTTTCGGCCATCTGACTGGTTTCTGCAAAGCCAGAACAGCTGGAGGACTTTTGTTGCGTAATTCATCAAAGTGCCCATTATCATCAGTCATACTAGTGTCCGATCGCACCATTAAATTCAGCATCCACTTTCTGCCAGTTCAGCATGAACTTCCTGCCAGCATCCACTTAATTTTTCTTTCAGGAGTAGTTGTTTCTGTGAAGGCCAGGTGGCTGGCTCTGGCCCTGACATGAGTCTGAGATGGTTCCCCTTCCTCATTTATGATTTTATTATAGTATTAGAAGACATTCAGCATATTGTGATTAGTAAAAGAGATAGGCTTTACGAAAGTGGAGGAGAAAACCATTATCTTCAATAATAGCTCGAAAATTACAAGTTATCAGCCAGAAATTGCTGTGGGTTATACTGTATGTCCCATTTAGCAGAAGGTCCATATTTTCCCTAGCATTAATTTTTCTTCTTCTGTAGAAGCCCCTCTTGTTGTCATTCCATCCCTCATCAGATTCACCTCTGGATAGCCTTAGCTTTGCTAGCCCTACTCCCGCATGCTGACAGCATCTCCATATTCCTCCTGGGTTATCTGTCCCTGCTTCCACCTCTTGAATGCTTCCTTTCTGTGTCTGAGCTTATTGGAATCTTCTTTTTCATCCATGCAGACTTCCTGCCACTTTTGCAGGATTCCTTGCTCATTGAAGTGGAGTATTCTTAAGCTCGGAGGAGATGATCCTTGAATATGTGCTGGGATTCTTTGCACAGATCAAAAATTGTCATCTATATCTGCTTTTTTTTTTTTTTTTTTTTTACCAACATGCTTCAGGATGTACAACCCAACTGTTAACCATCAAGCAAAACCAAACTGTTAACCATCTACATTTTTTTTCCATCTTGTTTCAACATGCACAACCAAACCGTTAACCAGCAAGCTATTCAGGGTTGATTTCTTACATGTTCTGTGTGGTTACAGTATTATTTATACTATTGAAATAACAGGAGCATTTGACTCATCAAGCAGGATTAGCTGAAATGATAATACTACCAAGCTAAGATGAGACCACCATACAGATGGATTGGAACATTCTACAACAGCCCACGTAGGAGGTACAGCAGTTGGAAATCGGAGGTGTTTCTCTTGAAGAACTTCATTTTCTCCTGGAAAATAATTTTTCTGTGATTGAGTAAGAATGAAGTGTTGTTGACAAAGTAACGTTTCCAAATGCAAGATAAAAGCCATGGTTGGAGAGTATTTTGGATCCTGGAGGATCAAATTGTCCTCACACCATAAGTAGAAAGCTGAACTATTTCAAAGTAATACTAAAGTGATTTAACACTGTCAGTTGAACAAGATCATTCTATTATGATAAATCATACATGAATTTAGGATGAATCATAAAAGATAGATTTGGAACAGGCCTTTATAGGTCCTTTTTTTTTTATTTTCCCAAGGAGAATCACCTATCCTTAGCCCAATTCTGAGAGACATTTGTCTAGCCTCTCCTAGAAATATTTCCATGACAACAATATCACAAATCCCTCAGGAGATCTACTTTGGTTCTTATCTAGCCTTACCACTGTGTATATACACAAAAATGTGGAAAACTAGTTAAGAATGGTAGCAACAATATCAAGTTAAGGGAGGTATATATCTCACCTTTGGTTATACGAGTGCATTGGATGACACCTTGTGAGGTTCAATCTCCTGCAATGGTCTTGGTAGAGTTTTTGTTCTCATCTCTGCACCCTTTTTCTTTGGCACCTGTTTTTTCTGCACCTGTCAGTTGTACTCTAGACTGTTTTGAAAGCAAGGATAACTGGTGCAGGTTCCTTAAAGTCACTTGGAACTTTAACTTTGGTTACTGATACTGATATTGCTGTCAATGTGAGTGAATCCTTTCTTTTGGGAATCCTTTACTGGTCCCTCAGCAAGAAGCCAACTTAAAATAAATTTTGTATATTAAAATCATATCTGTTGTGAAGTGAATCTTGACACAAAATTTGGATTATTTTTTTCTTGTTTGGGTCCTAGGCTTGCATCCATGCAGTCAAAAACTAGATTGGCTCTACTTTTTGTTAGGAGATGCTTATTAAAATAGTTAAGAGAGAGAAAAAAGAGAGAGTCAGAATTAATTTGCCTTTCATAATCTTCATAACTAATTTACAGGAAAAATACAAGCCCTTTTTCAATCTTGTTCTTCTGCTCTGTGACTTCATTACTGGCTATTGAACTCTTTCAAATTCAAGAAGGTAACAGTTGACTGATTATTCAATGATGCAGCAGAATAAATCTGTCCTAACCATAATTAAAGAGTAAATATGCCTCACACTGCCATGCAATGGGCATTAAATGTGTTACACACAGGAAGCAGAAACCTTATTGATTACTGACAGTTTGTTGATAAATTGAGGTAATTAATTTCAGCTGAGCATCTCATACAAATGTAGGTTTAAATTTGGCAAACGTGTTTGTAGAGTTCAGCAAAAATTGTTAATTTCTGACATTAACTTCTTGAAGTTAACAAGTATGTCAGGTACTTATTCTTCAAGACTTACTTGAACTTATTACATCTTATTCAAAGTCACTTCCATTTTAAATAGCCTTGGAAGTTTCTAATTACTCACCTGAATAATTTCTGTTAATGGCTAAATAAAAGGTTTGGTCTGAAATCAAAATCTCCTGAAGCAAGGCCAGTTGCAAGAAACCAGTACAAACAATCTCTTTAAGCCTCTGCTTTACTGATTCCCCTACCTGTTTAACTTTGAAAGAATGAGGGAGAGTTTCTAAAGAAGCAGAAGTCCTCACACCAGCACCTGATGAATCCTTTGGAAACTACGTCAATAACAGGGATCTGCATTTTTGGAGAACCGACCCCTTCCAGAACTTGTTTTTCTCTCCAGCACTTGGGAACACAACTACTGGACTGTGCTATCAGGACAACCTACCCAGCCTTACGTTAATGCAAGAAAGATGAACTTAATGCAGTTCCAGGGCATGAAGCTTTCTTCTCCTCTCATCCTTTTTAGTATTACCACCATCAAACATTTGGAAGAAAGATTTTATGTCCCTAGGCTCCCTTGAGCTGGGATATTTTAGTAGCTGCATTGACTTTTATGTCTTGAACAGCTTTCTTGAAGGTTGGGTAAATTTCCTTTTCCACACTGTTTCTCTGGGCATATTTAAATCATAATCCCTACAGTAAATTAGACAGCCAGTCAGGAAATAATGACCTGACAATAATTACTGTAAATATTGTAATATTTATTTTCAAATGGACTGACAATATTTGAAATAAATATAAATATTGCAAATTAATATTGTCAGGTCAGTTGAAAATAAATGTTTACATTTGTATGTATATTTACATATGTAAGTATTTAATGTATGTAACTTCAAAATTTAGCAATATATTTAGTATCCTTTATTTTCAGCGTACACAGTAGTTGTTGAAATATTCTAGAGGTTTGCCATTTATGCTGTAGACTAACTATGTTTGATTATAAAACAAAATGCTTCAATCAGTAAAACCACAGCAGTAAGAAGTACCTTTATCCATAGAACTTTTATTGATAGGCATGAGTTAACTACTATAAAAGCCTTCCATATATTTATTTAGCAATAAGGCTGTTTTATGTGCAAGCGTGCAGAAGTTTATCATTGTAATAATCTTTTGAGAAAGTTTATTCTACAAAACCAATATCTTTTCCTTTGTAAAGATTCCCATTTTGGAAGAAAGTTTAGATTCTAAAGGAGACCTGACATCAGGTCCATAGGGCCTCTGCAGTTTGGCACTTTGCCAAATCACTGGTAGTGCTCTAAATACCTTTCAAATTTCCTTGAGAGATTTCCAAGAGACCACATTGAATGCCACTGGGATTGCTCAAAATTTAACTACAGTCTGCAGAAATATTTGTCAGTTAGTTCCTTAGAAGGAATGTTTATCATTTGCTAAGTCAAGAAATCCAGCCTTTAGTCAGCTTCCAGAACCCTAACTTTCAGATTAACATTCAGTTTGGTACACATAGATTAAGCCTCTTCCTGTATTTGGCCTGCACTTATCAAAAAATATCCACTGCTGGGCATAAAATACCATCAGTTATGAAGTCCATGTAGATACTTCTATTCTCTGAAGCTGAACATCAGTAAAGCAGAGGACCTCAAAGATGAAGAGTAAGATAAAACCATAAGTTTTTACCGTAATTACAGTAACAAATCTTATTTATAGTACATGTAGAACTAAAAGCACCAGACCTTGGTTGACCATTAGTTGAAAGTACTGTTTAAAATGTTTTCTTTCCCAGTTTCCTGTCTTGAAAAATGATTCAGAGAGATTTTCCCACACTCTTCTTGAGGTCCTGCTAACTTGGCTTTGAAGAGAATTTAACATTGTCTGAGCATCATGTCATAAATCTTCTGTTATCTTTACCTCCCTCCTTGAATTTACTTCTTGAGAAAGTAAAGATATACAAACACTGCAATAGGATAATTTAGTGTGTTGACTTTTAAAAGTCTAATTCATGTTTAGTTTCTTTTGTGCACTAGGAAATCAGCAGGAATGCGTTGTTTGCATCTGCAGTGGCACCTGAGATGCTCCATAAAACTGGGTCCTGTTGTGGCTGGCACTCATATCGAACCAGTACAGTCCTACCCCAGAGAGTAGGACCCCATTTTTGCTACTTCAATTCTAAGTACAATTCTCTTCCGAGATCTTGGTCTGTTGTATGCTCTGGGTCTGTAAATGCTTGCTACTGACGCTAGGTGTCACACGAAGAATGGTTTTGTTTCCACAGAACCCAAAACACTTTGTTGCTGGATGAGAACATCCTCTTTCCAGAATATCTTCCTCTCACTCCTCACTCTTGAAGTGAGCAGAGAGTTTTTCCACTGATTTAAATGCAGGTGAATTTGTGCCCTTAATACTTTCTTTGTTTCACTCTTTGTGGAATTACAAAGAATGGACACAAATTGCCAAGCTAGCAACTGCTTGGATTTGGTTTCCCCATTCAGACATCAAGCAAATGACGCCCAGGCTTTTGGAAAATTTTGATATGGACTTTGTTAGTTTTCAAATACAAAAGTCCAGCTACATAAATAAAAATACAAATGAGCTGACCTCAAAATACTTTTCTACTGTATATATTCTGCCCTGATTAATGTGGTCTAAGAACTAAAGTAAATAAATGGCTTTCCAGAATTTGGCCAAAGAGTTTGCATTATCCCAGGCTTCATTCAGATCCTTCAAATCCCACTGCAAAGCTACATTCACTGCCTCTTTCCTTTGCAATGAGCAAAGGAAAAAAGGGGCATTTTTACAGCAGTGCTCGTTTGCAGATCTGCTGGTCGGCGTGTGTAGGAGGCTGGTGGAAGAAGAAGCCCAATGCGGGGAGGGAGGATTACTGTGCAAAACAGCAGAGCTTTGCCCAAAGTTCAGAGAGAAACATAGTTTAAAGCTTTGAAATGTTTTGTCAGGAGCTTCTCTGTATTTAACTATCTAATTTAAAGCTTGTTGAAGATAAAAAGCCTTTCTACTGATGGCACTGGACTTTGGATTAGGCACTTAGTGCACACATGAAAAGGGACAAGTCTGCGTCTGAAGTGTATGTAATTATGAACAGAGGAAGCAGTCAGAGAGATGGATGTAACAAAGAACTTAAAATATTTGTATTTATTTTGGAGGGTTTTTTTATTTGAACTTTTCTTATTTCAGTGAGCAATTTGTTTACCAGGTGTCTCACGCCAACTCATATTGATAAATGCAAGAACCTGTTTTAGAAGGTTCTGAAAGCTTTTAGAGCTAAAATTTTTATTTCTTCTTTCAGCTCAGTATTTTGAGAAAGGCATTTAAATCCTAAACAATTGCAATTCTCC
>JAWLRI010000818.1:1410903-1421755 GCA_034781795.1 Crypturellus tataupa | reverse complement strand
CACTTAGTGCACACATGAAAAGGGACAAGTCTGCGTCTGAAGTGTATGTAATTATGAACAGAGGAAGCAGTCAGAGAAATGGATGCAACAAAGAACTTAAAATATTTGTATTTATTTTGGAGGGTTTTTTTTATTTGAACTTTTCTTATTTCAGTGAGCAATTTGTTTACCAGGTGTCTCATGCCAACTCATACTGATAAATGCAAGAATCTGTTTTAGAAGGTTCTGAAAGCTTTTGGAGCTAAAATTTTTATTTCTTCTTTCAGCTCAGTATTTTGAGAAAGGCATTTAAATCCTAAACAATTGCAATTCTCCAACAACATGCAATAGACTCAAGTTGAATGCTCTATAAAACTTGTTTACAAGGACTCGGAGAGTGAAAAATTGTTGTATTTTAAATCCTGAAGAGGAAGTAGGAGCTGACAACTCCAGAGCCTGATGGCTGAAATAGTGCACCAACACAGAAATTCCTACCACTTTAGAAAGTCCTTACAGTCACTGTGCACCTTTGGGATAGATAAGTGAGACACATGGCAATGGGGAAGGCTAATTCCTTTCTATTTGCCTGCTTCTTCCTGAGTTTTATGACTTGACATGTTATAACAAAAGGTCTGCACTAGTTACTCTCCCTTCACTACTCACATCAGTGTCAGTAAGAGCAACAGTAGAACAGACCAGGCTCTGCTCTGTATCCCTACCCCCAAGGAAAGATGGGAAAGGATAAGCCTCATAGGTCTATCAGTATTTCAGGGCAGAGCTACCTGTTTGTTTTGTTTTTCATCACATTGACAGGAAAAGTTCTTGATGGCAAAAATGTTCAACAAGTTGAAGATTTTGTGTTTCAGAGAAACCTGAATCATATTTGCAATAGCTGGTACATGTTCTTAAAGTAGTCCTCAGAATGTATTTGAATCTACTGTAATGAACTAGTTAGCTCTGTAGTAGATGTTTTATATAGAATTGCATTTAAATGGAAATAAAATCTAAGACGCCCTCAGATAAAATAGCAAGGATTAATTCCTTGTATGTATTCCTTATACAACTTAATTTAAGGGGAGATTTTGAAAATATTTAGTATAGACCTAACTCTCAAATGTTCATTATCTTAAATAATCAAGGTATTAGGACAACAAAAATCCTATCTGAAATTCTTGATGTTTTTCTGCCCTAAGGTTAGTGGGCATAAATCTGGTCTATGAATTGTTTTAACACTTGCACAGAACAGATAAATAGGTTTATGGAGCAAAGTCATCACAGTAACAGGTACAACATGGTGCAAGGTCTCATATTCTGGGATCAAGATTTGCTGCTACCCCTGCTAGGCCAAACTTTGGTTGCAAGTACAATAAAAAAATGAAATAATTCAGATTAATGTCTGGAGTCTGGCTTTGCCCGTGTGTATTAGTATTCTGTTACTGCCTTACACAGAATCACACCTAATTTGCATTCTGGTTGCAGAATCAGTAAACATTAGTTTCAGTGTTTTGCATCCCAAACACTGCAGGATAATGCTTAAGCGTGAAGACAAGACTCCACACATGACACAGAAGGAATCGATGTAGCAGATTTACTTGCAAGTAATGTGAATATTGTAAACTTTAGCATGGTCAACATAGTTTCAAATAAAGCGAGAGAAATACAGGATGCTCCATAAAACTTAACAACTGCAAATGAAAATGAGGAAGGGAAGAAGACCTTAAGGGAGTCTGAGAATAGTATTGGTACCAACAACCTCTACTGTTTGGGGGTTTTTATGTTTGTGTGTGTGCGTGTGTATGTGCCTTTTTTCTAGTGTAGACCCAAAAGCAGCTAGATCAGAAAAAGCATGAGGTTTTCTCCTCAGCAGATGACCCTATGCTTTGTAAGTGAACAGAGCAATTCCCACTGGCCATTTGGAGGTTTGGGATCCTGGTTCAGCTGGACGGACTGCGACAAAGTTGCCAGTGCATAAAATGAGATATCTGATGCTTGGTAGTGCTGGGAACTGATTATTCTGTGTCCTGCTCTCGATGAAGAATAAAAGAATAAATACACAGAGTAGTATTATGCATCTAAAACTGTTCTAGTGTATGTTATACAGTTTTAAGAGCTGTACAGAGCTTATTTTGCTTTAGGATACATCAGATGTGTTCTCTGCTCCATTACTCCTGCTGTGTCCTACACTAGCTTCACTAACCATCACGGTTATGCTTCATGCCTTTCACCAGTGGTCCTCGACACCCCAAATTTTAAGCCTCTGCAATGCACTGATGTCACACTGTGAGGAAGTGGAGGATTATGGAGTAACAGGAGGCAAGGTTGGCCAGGGATAAAAACAATGACCTGATTGCTTGATGGATCAAAGGATTTTCTGCTGGGTTGTTGTCTGTTCTCTGCCTCATTCCCCCCACATGTACCTCATGGAAAAAGGAAGAACCCCATTAAAGAAAACTATGTTTGAGAACTTGATTTCTTGGTCAGTTCACTTCTTCCGCATGTGCGAGCACTGTGTAGCCCCTGGGCACTTGTATGAAATGCATCGCAGACCAGCTTCTTCCCAATGATGTGGTTTTCATCTAGTAGCTGTCTAGAGGCACATGCTTCTCAAACCACTGAATCCAAACAAAAATCCTAGAACACTGGAGCAATTTGGATTCAAAATATTTGGCTTGGATCCACTCTTGCATTTCACTTTAGTGCCCTGCTTCTTCATTAATACAGAATTAGCTGTAATATTTTCCCTGTGCTGCTTCTCTTACCTACTCTCTGCTATACCAAATCTCTAAGAAATAGAGTGATACTCCGAGCATCATTATTGAAACTAGTTCAGAGCAAAATCCCTAGCAGGGCTGGTAAACGTAGACAGACTCTTTCTGCTGATCAATTCTGCCTGCTTTTAGATCGTGTTCTGAGGTGTTGAAATTTCCTTATTTTAGGAGGGAGACAGCCTAATTAAATGTTATCCAGGGAGTATTGCCTAGGAGCAGCTCTGAGTTCCTGAAAACAATGTTTACCAGCAGTTTAGATCAGCAGTGCAGTGGGTGATGAAAGCCAAACATGGCATGTTCTGCTGGGGCTCTCAGCAGGACTGATCCAAACTGGGCTTATCTGTTTTTTAATCTACTGGCTTGATTCCAGTATCAACTATTTTGTTAGTGGTTAATGCTGCAGGTCCTTGTTACTTATATCATTTTGTTTGTTTTGGACTCAGCATTGTTCAAACCATTCAGACTCATGAATTTAAGTGTCTCCATAGAACACTTAAGAGCAATAAACAGAGTTCATGAATGTCACATAGTGGATTGAGACAACTAGGCTTCTGTTTTCTATCACACTCCCAGATTATTTCCATTATATGAAGAAAAGACAGTAATCTGATAATAAATACAATTCTGTCATGCCTGTTTCCTTGAGTGGCTCTACAGGACAGACATATAAATCTTACTTACCTAATACTGTGCTGCTTCACTACTGACTGATCTGCACTGCGAAGTGCGGGGCTGTTGGGCAAAATTAGTACATCAGCTTCATTCCGTCTGCTGCGTGTTCTGTAACTTGTCTGCGAAGTCCTGTGAAGCGTGAGGTGGTTTCACACGCTGTATCCATATTCCAGGAAGGAGAGGGCTCACTCTGAAAGAACATCTATATGTATAGGAAAATTGCCAATCCTGAGGGACCACAGCTTTAAGCTTTTTACTGGAAATAAATAATAAAAGAAAAGAGAGGTAAGGGAATATTTTCAGGACATATTAAATTTTAATTCACTGCTAACTATGAAATCACAAATGAAAATTTTTGGGCAAGATGCACCTCAAGATGTTGCTTAATGAGAAATTTATGAAAGATATATCAGGTACAATATTCTAGATACATAAAAATGTGATTGTTGGTAAGTATCCAACCCTGGATTACTGCATAATAAGGGGATTAATTTTCTGCTTAGAATGCAAGGGCCAAAGAGCAGAAAAAATTGTATTGAGAAACATTTTTCCCAAAGGTCACCTGATTTCATTGCAATGCCTTGAGTTTAAAACAACTGCAATAAAATTCTCTCTTCCAATCCTAACTCTTTCTTCTCTCTCTCGTTTTTTATTTAGCTGTATGGCTATCTTTCTTGCCATAGCTCTTCCTTTTCAGCAATACTCTTTGCTGATAATAGCCCCTGTAATTTCCCCATTAAGTATTTCATTTTCCTCTGTACCCCACTGAGAGCTGCTCCTCATTTAGCTGCAAAGTCCTCCTTCTATGTAGTCATGATTAAATGTAGTTTGGCCAACCAGTGACCTGCTGCCTGTTACATTGTAAGCGGCATCTTAGAAGTGCATTTGTGTGTTGATCACCTGAGAAAAGAACTCAGAATTATGCTCAATTCTTTAGAAACATGTTGGTGTGTAGGTACATTAATGTTTTCTCTTCTGTCTTGGAACATTTCCAGACTGCCAATTTTTAAAATACTCAACAAACCAGTTGGAAGAAACAGATGATCTTTTTTACCATTATCTTGCTTCTGTGATTTTGCAGAATTACCTTCAATAAAATGGAAATGTAGGGAAAAAAGGACAGATTGCATCCATTTGAGAGTCCCAGGATTGTGACTTAAGAAAACATCAACTGCAATCTTCTCGTCTTTTTTATCATTTCTCCTCCTACTACTTAGGAGTGCCTGGAAGAGCACTCCTGTTTTGGTGTCTTTCACAATTTTTCCTAATTAGTCACATAAGTGCCTATAAAAGCCCTCTACAAAACTCAAAGCACAGAGCAGCACTTTCATACAACCCTACTGCTGGATGGCAAGCTGCCACCTGCTGCCCCCACTCATCTCCACTCATCTCCACTGGCTGATCATCTTGGCATGGCTTTACTTTGACATAAGAATTACTTATCAAAATACATTTTTTTCAATGTTAAGTTTTCTTTTATTATAACTCTTGTACAGATACCTCATTAGACGTTGCTTAGGATGCTTAGAATGTATGCTATTAATGTAGGTTTCTGTTATTTATTGGTTGGCATAGTACTGTTTCTTTCCTGGTAGTGTGTATTGTGTTTAGCTGTTCAGAAGCTTTGACCTTGAAGTTTGACATTTCAGAGGCTTGCAGATTCACCACTTCACTGCATACTAAACAGAAATCTGTGGATGCCTCACAGCATTTCTTGTGTCCAGTTCTGCTATGGCAAAATTTATGCAAACAGATCCTATTAGGTAGGTACAAGAATACAGGCATTGCAAAGACCTGGCCCTGAATTACGTGTTTTAAGCGTGCTTACTTCGGTGTCCTTGAGGCCACATTATCCAGCCATAAATACTGATGTATGCCAGAAATGCCAGAAGAGAAATTGAAGGACTACCTGGTCTTCAGAGGATCTACTGTCTCCTTCCAGGCATGCTGGATGTTCTTCCTTTGGGAATGCCCATACATAAAGTATTCCTTTAAGGAAAACTGGCAAAGCCAGCATCAGTGCACTTATTCCTTCATGACGTGATTGGATGTACACTGTTTTCTTCAGCATTAGGTTAACTGCGTAGCCATAGATAGAGTGGACCAGGAAGGAGAAATTTTCTCTGTCCTCCCAGATAGTCCAACCTGAAACCCTTGCAAAAAACCTGCCTCAATTCTTTCATAGGTCAGGGTGTAACCGACACCCTTCTGAACCTTTGACCTCCTAAGGTAACATAACACTCTTTCCTGTATCTGAATCCACTCTTATATTTGCATCTGATTCTAAACATCATCCAGATAAGATACTTCACTTCTGAGCTGGAGGGTACACGCTGGAGTTTAATTATTGACAGATATGAAGACTGTTTACATGTCTAATAGGTGCAGCATAAACACGATGTTTAATAGCATTTGAAATCCCCTGCAGCTGGAGGGACCATCTCTGCACTTGATAAAGCAGTTTACTCACAACATCTTTGCAATTGCCTGTTAATGGATTGGCACAATGCAGTTCTGTGCTTTCAACTGCTAATTGGATTCAGTTCTGTATCTAGTATAGGAGTAATGGATGTTGTTACAGGTGAAGCAAAACTAAACACACATTCAGCTCTTAGTAGACTGGGTATATAGATTTGCGTACAATACCTTAGAGTCTGCCTGATTTGTTCTTTCTTTGAGTGACACTTGATGCTTAAGTTTTGAGTGAAGACAGTTCTTGTCACTGTTCTCTGAAATTGTGGACCTGTTTTTTTTCTAAGGTAGTTAGAGAAAGACTGTAAGTCCAGCTTTCATGCTGTTAAATACTTACCTATTCCCCAGATACTTTAGCTTCAATTAGTTGTATTGATTCTAGTCTTTCATTTTGCACTAACACAATGCTCTGTTAGGTGCCACTTGAAATCTAACACTGACTTGTTGAAATTATATTTGCTTTAATGAGGATTTCAACAAGTATATTCCTATGCTATCATTTTATATACATGGGCAAATACAATAGATTATATATATATGGCTTGAGATAACAAAGTTTGTGTTTTCATTTGAATCTTCCAATTTATGAACATGATGAATATCATGTATATATTTCTTCCATCTCTAAAGTATGTTAAGATTTTGAATGTCACATGTTTCAAGAACATTTAGTCCTTTCATCCTTCAGATGATAAGGTTTTTGTGTTTTACCTTTACAGAGATACATTATACATCTAAACATTTAGCAGGTTATGCTACCTTTCATTGCTGAGGAAACTGAGTAATTTTCCCCAGATTCAGATGATGCTTGAATAGTTACCTAATTTTAGCCATCTTGGCTTTTTCAGATGTATTAATCAGTTAAATATTATAAAGTACCTTGCTAATATCAAGATCTTTATGGAGTTTATATTTACAGCTCATCATATCTTTGTCAATACCATATTACGAAGGTAATGTGTCCCCCTAACATTACTAAGGTCAAGGCCAGTAGCAAGAATAAAGGAATGCTCAAGAAAAGGGCCTACAGGAAGGCAAGCTCGTAGGAACATAGTGTAAAGATGTGACCAAAAAGCAGAGAAGCCGTCATTCAAGATGCTCCGCACAGCTCATGTCCTGCTTCCAGCAGTAAGCAGTAGCAGAAGTCAAGGGTGTAAGTGTGAAGTGTGTTCTTTCCTTACACAACCTCCGCGGCTCCAATACGGATCATGGAGATGTACTGAACTTCTGAGGTATGTCTTTGTGTTTAATAGCCGTCATGTGCTCTTCCTTCATGAACCAACCTCATCTTTTTGAACCCATGGAATTTTTGGTATTTCTGATGTCCTATAACAAGAAGTATTTAAACTATACATAATATCCAAAACTATCTCCCTTGGATTTTTGTATGTGTATGTGGCGGGGGCTTGTTCACCTTATCTATACCTCCCATGATTTTATAGATCTCAGTCATAGAGCCCTCAGTTTTCTTCTTTCCTGTTTGAAGAATCCAGAATTTAATTGCTCTTTGCCTGGCAGCATAATTCTCATCATCACTGTTGCCAGTGATTGCACTTTTCAGTTCTGTTATGCTCTCTTTGGGATTGCTGCAGATGCCTGGCAGTGCATCAGCACATCTTTTTGGTTTGTTCCCTATTATTTCCTAAGAATCAATGATTTTCTTTTATTTATTTATTTATTACTTTTACTACTGCAAACCATTGAGTTAGCATTTTCATAGAACTATTTATTACAATTCTGAGATACCTGAGTAGTAATAGCTAGCTGAGGGCTTCTCATTCTCTTAATAAAGTTAAAATTGTTCTTTTTATTCTCTTTCTTGTATTACTATACACTTGTCTTCATAGAATTTCATTTGGCATTTTATTGCACAGTACTATTAAATCCTTCTATAACTCCTCTTACTTAGCTTTTATTTTTTCTATTCAGAATGATTTAAAACTGTCAACACATTTTGTCACTTTGATATTTGTAATCATTTATGAATATGTCAAATGACATAGGCCTGAGTATACAACCCCTGTGGGGATGCCACTGATGACTCCTCTTTTTTGTATAAAAAAGAAAAAAGCATTTAAAGCAGTTACAAGTCTCTGTACTGAATCAATCAACCATGTGAAGACTTTCCCTGTTATCCAAAGGCAGCTTAGCTTATCTAGGAACTCTTCATGGGGATTCCTCTGAATGTCTTCTGGAGAACCAAGTAAAGATATCCACCAGATACATACACTTGTCTTTTACACCTTCCCAGAACTGGAAGATAATCATGAAGCATCACTTCCCTTTATGAAACTCAAATTGATTCTTCCCAAATACTTCATAGTATTGGCTTCCAAGAAGGAGCAGTAAACCAGGTCCCTAGTACTAAAATACTCCAATGAATGATTTTAAAAAGATTTTTTTCTGAATTTAAAAAGTACTGAAAATAATATAATGCAAATATCCTGGCAATATATAAATATAATGTTTATAGCACTCACATAAGGGAAGGAATATTAATACTAATTTAAAATGTTAAGAAATCCTAAAGTGTGTCTGCTGCTAAATCTTATCAGGGATCAGAAGTAATGTTACAAAAGAATGAGGCTTTTATTCTGCAGATAGGATCCACAGTACAAATGTAAGGTAGGATTCAAAGGAATGTTGCTCAGGACCAGAGACTATCTTGTATTATACCTACCCAGCACTATTACACTACTTGCATTTAATAATGTGAGCAGATGTATCTAAAATTCTGTTTTGTGCCTATACACACTTATTTCAGTCTAATTATTTGCCTCATGTTTTTGAACAAGTTTGATCATGTTCTGTAGTTAGCTCTGTTCATGTTCAAGTTGAAAAATTCTCTTGCTAATGCCCGTATCCTTTGATTCTTCTTCTCCTGCCATTTCCTTTCTTGCCAACATATGTTAAAAGCTTAACGTATAAGGCATAATGTACTCAGAAAGATAGCTAAAAGATCTGCAGAAGTCTATTTGTGTTACTATATCTCCTTTAGCATTCTTTTCCTGTTTCTTGTTTGAGTCAGAAGCAATCAGTTTGCTCAGTGCTTTTACAAAACTTGGCATAATGAGCTCTTGATCTTTGACCAGTGCTCATAGCAACTACTAGAAGTTCTTCAGTGGCAATCCAGATGATCACTAACTCTATTCACTGCTGCAGTGTTTTGCCCATACAGTCTTTCTGCTCAGATGTTCCCCGCATACCTCCTGAAAGCACATCACATTTGCTGACACTGAGGCAGTTTTAAGTTAGAGACCTTGCAATGCTTATTTCAGCTGTTTCATGACTGAGTTCCTCTAAAACTAGTCTGGGAGATTTGTTACTATTCATTAGGTCAGTCTGATCAAAATCTTTTTCTACTGCTACTGCAATTTGGGACATTCTTGTCATGCCTCTGCAGTAGTGTTTCAGTGTGGGAGTCTACATTGTTGCAGAGCTTCTGCATGTTGAAGATGGATGCCAAGGCTTCATCTAGCTTTTCTGCTGTGGCCTTATCGTCATAACTTCCTCTCATAACTTCATCACCCCTTAGCCTTATGGACTCTTCACTCAGCTTCTTGCTCCTTGAGAGTTCAAAGAGGATTTTTGATTAGCTTTAAAGCTTTTGAAAACTATTCTGCAGAGTTTTATTAGTCTGTCTAACAGCACATTTACATTTAGTCTTTCAGAGTTTATTATTTTATTTTCAGAAATAATGTCAGCTTTTTTTAAAGCTTTAAAGCCATCTTACTCTAACAAGCTCCCTTGGCCAACTGTTTAATCCTACTCATCCTTCTTGGTTTCTTTGAAAGGTCAGGGGAGGAAGGAAAGACTTGGTAGATGACAAGAGGCTTTATGGTATTTCTTCATACTTACTGTTTTAAGGATGCAGAAATGTGTGATCTCATCAAACAACATATTGTTTAAATGTTACAAATCCATATCAAAGAGGTAAAAGTAATTGGAATTTCTAATCATGTATTATGGTTTTAAACCTGACTCCCGTGAGTGAAAGCTATGTAAATAGTGCTATTTCATCATAGGCTATGCAAAATTTTTCACTTTAAGATCCACTGGACAAAAAGAGCAAATCTCTCTTTTGATTAGGAAAGACAAATGGATCTTTTCAACTAGGCAGTGTAATATCTTGTTTTCCTTACAGTAGATCTATTCTGTAGTCTGACAATCTGCCAAGCAGTAGTAGATGTCCAAGCCTCTTATTTACTAGTAAGATATAACTGAATATTCAGATATGAAGTACCAGTGTGCTTCCTACCTGAAAGCTGGCCAGTGACTTAAAAGGTAATCTCTTTTTCTAGGCACTGATAAAAATTAATTTCTCATCTGCACAAAGCAACTCAGCAACAAGCATTTGTTATTTTACCTCAGGTGCAAATGCACTGGAAGAAGGATTTACTTTTATTGTATATGTGTACAGCAGCTATCATAGTAGGGTCCTGATTTATGGATGATATTATTAGGTACCCTTGTAGGCTAAATAATAACATAAATAATGTACTGTATCAGGAGCCATAGCAGGAGGCATTCACAACTGCTGTATAATTTCTTCCACTTGTAACCATGCATAACTAAAAAGAACAGACAAGAACAGTAAGATTAAAGACTTGCTCACAACCTAAAGAAAACAAGTTGGAATACTCTATACCCTCTGGTCACAACCCCTCACAATTAACTTACAGCATTTCTCTTTTCTGTATCTGCACTCTCTCTCATTTTTCACCTTGAAATGTACCAAGAAATATGTGTGGCAAATTTTACTAACTCTCTAAACTGACAGGCATAAAGCTAACGAACTAGTAAACCTCTATAGCCCTGTGCTGCTACCAACAAAATCTATGTTCCAATTCTCTGAGATCTTTTACATTCCAACAACATGACTGTAGAGCAAAGTATAGCCCGATCTGATTTTTAGTCTCTATGCCTCTCCTCTCCTCTCCTCTCCTCTCCTCTCCTCTCCT
>JAWLRI010000818.1:1392765-1410771 GCA_034781795.1 Crypturellus tataupa | reverse complement strand
TCCCTTTCCCTTTCCCTTTCCCTTTCCCTTTCCCTTTCCCTTTCCCTTTCCCTTTCCCTTTCCCTTTCCCTTTCCCCCTTTCCCTTTCCTTCAAACAGGGATAGAAGTGAGATATATCCTTCAAGGGATAGAAGTGAGATACAATCCTCCTTACTGATCTGAAAACAGATCCCATCAACAGAATTTTATGCTAGTTAAACACTAGTACATTTACCTAAATGGGGAAAATGTTCCCATCAGTTGCCAGTTTCAGAGCCAATATGTACTAAAAATCTACTATCTAGCATAAAACAATAACTGTTTTATAGTTACCGCAGCTCGTCATGATTTTCACTGTTCTCATAATCTATAGAAGAATTTTGTTACCTGCCCAAGAGAAAATGGTGAGCCATTATTCAAGATGCTGCATGTGCAATGGGGAAAGGGAATTGAATACGTAAATAATCAGCTTTTAAGGAAGCAGCTGAAACCAGAGTGAAGAATTGAGGATGTTGTATAGAAAATCATTTTGCTGAGACTAAAAGTAATTTGTCCCTTAAAAAAGAGCAATGGGGACAAGATAAGAACCTAATTATGCAAAGATTCAATTTGTTTCTCTTCAAAACAACCTATATAAATGTGATTTTTTCAGGTATCATACAGGAGTGGTTTTAAATGTTTTAAAATCATGCAGCTTAGATTGCTGCATTAGTTTAATAAATATTGACTTGTTTTTATCTTTCATGTTAGTATTCTTTATTAGAGAAACCACTCTTTTTTATCAGCAAATGTTTTTTGGTTCTTCATTGCTCCCTGACACTGATTCTGTTTCTAGTTGCAAGCAACTTGGCAACTTTGAACAGTTACGGCTGAAGGAATTCCCCCTTGTTTGTCCATACAAGTCTTGACAGCTTTTAATTAAATGTGTTTGTGTATCAGCTGGCATTACAGACCTCAGATACACGACGGGAGTCCCTTGGTACTATCATAATAAACTAAGGAGTACTTGACAGGGTTTAATGATTTCAGGAGTTACAATTGCTAGAGCGCATTGTGGCTTGTCCCCTGCCAGGTTTCCTACGTTTGAAGATACGTTAGCTGTTTCTCTACCTCCTTCTCACAAATATAAGAGAAAAACATGCTTTTTACTGGCTCCCAGAACTCTTTATGACAGATTAGGATGCTGCAGTATGGACCAGTTAAGCCTTTAGCAACAGATGCACTCATGTGCTGATCTTTTCCCGTTTCACATTTCCTTGGGTATCCCTGCACAGAGCTGTGACCAATTTGGATACTCCTAAAGTGCCAGTGGCCCTGAAAGCATGGAGGCTCTCAGTGCAGTTATGCTGCTCTGAGAAATCTGTCGCTTTATCAGCTTCTGCTGATGGGGCAGTTAGTTGGGTACTGGTTGCCCCCATCAGTGCAGGGTAAAAGTTCTATGTTCTTTATTTAGGATGAAACACCAAACATGAAATGCAGGCAGAGGTTCCGCTCTGGCTGTGGAGCTGCTAATTACCTTCTTGTTGAAAAAGAAGAGTCAAATGTACCTTTGTACCTTTTATACTCACAACTTTATCTTATGGAATCTGCATGTGAAGCAAATCCATAGTGCAGTCGCTGAGACACATCCTCCGTGGTGCTGTCCTATGGCTTCAGGTTTGCATGCAGCATTGCTTCCAGAGGCAGTGGCAAAACACAAACCTTTATAAATACTGATACCCTGAGTAAACGTACCTGGGAAAGGTCTGTAAAGAACAGTAAATGTAGGACTGAATGTATTCATTATCCAAGTCTGTCACTGAAATGGAACAAGAATCATACCAAATTTCAAAAGACCAAAGTGACAATTTCAAGATGTGCAAGGGTGCATGTTAGGAAATTAAGATAATGTATATGTACTTAATCACCACGAAGAGAAACACAGTATTAAAAATTATAGTCTAGATGCAACTTGCACCTCAAAAATCTCTCAATCTTTTTTTTTTTTTGATAGACCCAGGAGATGCAACGCTCTGTATGTTCCCTGTTCCTTACACACGACTGAAGAAGCTATTAGCCACCCTCAGAGATAGATCACCAGTTTAACACAGACCTTTGGCATGGTCCAATATGGTAGTTCATTTTTCATAAGAAAAGGAACACAAAAATGAGCTGAAATATATGTGTGTTCCTAAGAGCTTTTTCAACTGCTAAAGGAAAAAGGAGATACAGTAATGAAATCACTGGGACCCATGGTTTCATGATATTAAAATGTGAACAAAGATTTCAGCAACTCAGTAAGTTCAAAGGAACTGGAAGAATCAATTGATACCTGCTATTCCTTGCTGCTACTTGTCCATTTTGTGTTACGATGCACTATTTTATTATGCCAATATGTGATGTTCCTGGTTATGACTTCCATGTCTTAAGGCAGAAGGAGGAGAGTGATGGAGTAGCCATAGAGCTTTTGTAAATTTTGTAATTTGTCATCCTTTCAAAGCAGATTATGTATACAGGGCTTTATGGGATATCTTTTTTTTTTTTTTTTTTTGGTATGATACTCTAGTGTTCTGAGAAATATTTAAGAGATATAAAACACCTACATTTTTTTCCATAAAAGGTTTGTGCCCATGTTACAGTTGTAATATAGCAGTTGTCTCTTTTTAGCTAGGCAAAGTTCAAGTCTAAAGCTTAGTGTAATTCATCATCCCAGCACTGCAACAACCTAATAACCCAGTTGAATAGCTACAGTTCCTTCCCCAGACCCTTCATTCTTCTCAGTGTGTCTTTTGTCGTATATCTTTTGGTTTTTAGATTAGTCTCCATTTCTTGTTGCAGCAATGCCTTTTTTTTTTCCTCATTCATATATATAGTTCTTCCTTCTGTCAAACCTATTTCTTCCATGAATAATCCTGCCATTCTCTCCTCAACTGTCAATTCTCTTCATCCATCTACACCAGATCCAGTCTCTCTTGTGCAGGGACTTGTCCATCTTAGATCACAAACTGGTTTAGTGATGGAAAGATCTCACTTAAATTAGACTTAAAGGTTCCTTCATTAAGGTCCCTCGCACACAAGCAATTCTATATAAATTAATAATAGTATGTGTCTATTGATCATATAATAAACTCAAATACGCAAAAAGAGATAAACTTGATGACCACTAATTCTTTTCAATCTCTTTCAATAATGAACCCTAAAAATGCATTGCTTATTTATGTCATTCCTTAATCATGACAGTGTCATTAAACAGAAAACATGTATGCTCCATTTGGATTATTACAGAATGCAAGGGAAAGGCTAAACAAATTCCACATTTAATTCACTCTTTTCTTTAACACAATAAAGCAAATTAAAATCAATGACTGATTGTCTTTGAGAACATTATCATCAGGCCTGAATACATAAACAATGAACCAAATGAAAAGCTATTTAATCACATTCTTTCCTGTGTGTGTCTCAGTGAATACATCATGAGCCAACAAAGCCATTTATTTTATTCGAAAGAGGAAAAGAAATGCATTTTATGCAGTTTGACTGCTTCTCCCACATCAGAAATCCTTGATTTTCTTTGAAAATCTGTACTTAAGAAAATATACAACAAATCTTTAAACACATCTAGCACTATATGCAACTTTAGGCATGATTTTATCAAAGCTTAGGCGCAGTCTAGGGCATTTGTCTTCATACAATAAAACTTAAAGAGTCCTGATGAATTTGAAATATTCTTCCTCAATGCACAATAGTGTGCAACCAGTTAATCCTTCCATCAGATGCTTGGGAGTGTTTTGTGTTCAACTGGAATAGGAATTTCTTTTGACTGTTATTTCAAAATACTTTAGACTACTTTGTTAATGCTGCTTGTTAGTCCTTTTCTAACAGTTATGTCTTATGCTATTCTTCAATAAACTGTCTTCACACTGCATAGGTTTCCATGCCTATGCGGGGCTCATAGCAGTGCAGAATCAAGGAGTGGGGGATAACTGGTTGTAAATGCTGCCAACCCTATGTTCCTTAGGAAATTTGATATATTTATTTTTCTACGCCTCCTCCTGAATGTAATTCATAAAAATCATATATGCATTACAATATTGTTCAGAAGAAACATTAGTTATTGTCAAAATGGTTTTGGAAAGGAGAAATAAATTTCATGGGGATAACCTTGGTCATGTTGATTTTAACTGTGTTGATCCACTCTTTGAAAGAGTAGATATTCATGGGTACAAAGGTCAGAGGTGTAAGCATTTATCCTTAGCCACAAACTAATACTGAATCTGCTGCTAAATTTGATAACAGGATGCCGCTGTCAATGGTCAGTGTATTTCTTTTCATATTTAGGATTAGAAAGATTATAACTTTGAGTAGTATAGGAAAGAGGCTCCAATGGCCTAAATGGCATTCCCAAAGCCACTAACACCTGGTCATTGACCTTTACTGTCCCTCTAGGCACAAATGAAGATGATTTGGAAAGGTTTGGAACCTCTGAGATTTCTACAGCTCAGCAGCGCCACTTGTGCATTGGAGATTTCAATGACTACTAACTGACCAAGAACCCTTTTCTCCCCTTTAATCACATTGCTTCTCCGTGCAAGGAGGCAAAGCGGAATCTTCTTAAAACCTGTTCGGTCAATTTCCTTCTCCTGACATCTCCTACATGGGGCATAGACAGTGCAGTTAGGTCAGGCTGCACATCCAGTTAAAGGTTTAAAGGTTTGGTCCACTGTGGCTGCCTCTATACAGAAGAATTTTTCTTTTGTCTTTCTCTTCTCTTCTCTTTTTTTTTTTTTTTTAATTTAATTTTACCTTCAGCTACTTTAAACAATATCCAACCAAATTCTCGTGGTTCTTTTCTCCCTATGCTTCTTAGCTAAATATAGTGTTGCATACAGACCACAAATCTGGCACACTGTCTGTTAGTAGAGTATTCCATGAGAGTTAGTTATCTGTGTGGACAGTACTCCATCATGCTAGCAGTTGAGTGAAATGAAAGGTTTTGGCAGTTTAAAGGCATGGAAATGGAACTTTTGATATCTCCAGAAGTGCCAATAGCTGAGAATCTCCCCAACCTTCCTTTATTACAAATAGAGTCTATGTAAGTAGTATGACTGATGGGTGTCCAGGCACAAAATGACGTGAAAGGACTAGAAGCTGAATGTCTTTCAGTACCAAGTGTTTTTAGGAAAAAAAAATCACACAGATATTGGGCAAGTGGAAATACTGTCATTATAGCCAACTAGAATTTATATTTGATGGAGTGTTTGGGTCTGTTAGTGAACGGTTTTTACTTTTTCCTTAAGTTGCTTGACACTTTCGGGGGCAGCATAAGCAACACACTCTGACATGACTTCAGAAACTGATCTGGACCCACAGCTGTGTCTTTAGAGATTCTGGAAACCTGCCTGATTTTCAGCTGGGATATGAATCAATATACTGTGGAAAAGGTAATACACAGAAAAGGAGGGATAGAAAGGAGACGGAGTTTGACATTGGAACTAGTCTACGTTTAACTAATAAGCAAAGTTTTTGCTTATTTACATTTTGAGTAATTGCCATATCTTGAAGATGTAGTGGTCTTGCAGAGTTTTAATATCCAATATTGCAGCTTATATTGCAGAATCTCAAAAAACATTTTCCACCGTGAAGTTACATATGATGAATGTATATTGTCCACAACAGCCCTTCAATGCAAATACAAGCAGTCTAAAATGTTCTTGATGGCTCTGCAGTTACATTTGACTTCAGCTCTCTCAAGACCGGGGGTGGAAGGAAGCAGAAAAGTGGTTTAAATTGTTCTTCCTCTCCAACTGTTCATCCCGCCGCTGACAATACATTTTCAAGCGTGCTGTCTCTTAGTGCTGTGCACATAAAGTTGGGTTCCTGGGATTTCAAACATCCATAATTATGCACTTAAAATGTATTGTTTCCAGATGGTAATGCAACCAGTTATTTCAAACAATGAAAAATCCAGTGATTTAATTGTTTTGACAGATAGCGTAAGAAAATGAAAGGAACAGGAACATGTAAAAAGAATACCATAATGGCCACTAGTGAATTTTAAATATATAGAATATACACAGAAATGTGGGTCCATAACCTCAGAAAAGCCTTGCTGGCAAATACAAATTTGAGAAAATCAAGAGGTAATCATATCTGTGCACATATGAATATCATAGCACACAGAATTCATGTAAGCAAATGGAAACTGCACATTTTTCTCCTTGAAGGCAGAATTTGATTTTAAGGCTGGAACAGGAGATGAGCAGAAGTTTTCCAGATTCATTATCACCTGCAGCATGTTGATTACAGAGAGAGCACCTTGAACTTCCTCTATATTCTGTGAACCCAGGATCACCACCAGTATTAACAATATATGGAGAGCACATGTCTTTATCAGTTCCCGTCAGTAAATTTTTTTGACAAAGTGTGACAGTTCAGTAATATGATTTTACCAATGTAAAGAATGCTGCTTAGCTCTACAGATCAGGGGCTGACTGAATCCTTCTGATCAAAGTATTTAGATGCTCCAAGTGTAAGAAATGTCTTACCTTTCACACCTGGAACCTAGATGCATGCAATGGTAATTAAAACTATAAGATCACCCTGAATTTATATGTTTGTCTATGTACTTTACTTGGGAAGCATTTGCAAGGACCTTTATAAATTCTCACTTCTCCTAGTGCTGGTCACCCACAGCTGCCCTGGCAGTCAGAAGAGTTCACCAATCTGAGACTTTCTCTCCTCTTTTCGCTTTTCTTGGAAATCCTACCGGAACATGCAGCAGGCTAAAGGTCTGTGCACTCCTCTGTGAATCCTAAAGGATTCACATCCTGCAGCCTCGAGCTACTTCTCCAATGTCACCACGGAGTGTTATTCCCATTGCAATGATGTGGCCCCTGCTAAGGCCTGGTTTACATGGCCATCACTCACTGGTGAATGCAAATCCAGTGCCACGACTGAGCACGCAAGATGCTCTGTGATCGTGTCATATATACTTCCTATTCATGGAAATGGATGGGTTAAGCAAGTGTTTTAAATGCTTCCACAATAAGCTATGTGACCTCATCTGCCCACGGAGCTCTGTGCAAACCAGCTGTAAGAAATGAGCCTTTTAAGCACTTTATCAGATCGCTATCAAGTGCTTTGTATATTCCAAATTACAGGTCATTTTTTTCATTTCCATCAAAGACATGTTTAAAGTTACCACTTAGCAAGTGTTTCAATATCCATAAACAGTGAAGGGTATCCTTTTCCTTCTCTGAAATGTATCTATTTTCCTTAGTTTTCTTTGTCAGTGGGCATGTCTGTGGAGCCGGAAAAGCCATGCCGCCAAACAGAGCACAGCTGGCTTTGAGGAGAAGCAGCCTGGAGGTGTGGGCATTCACTCCTATTCTGTTCTTGTGTTAATTTAAATTGAGATATGCTCCTGGGACTGTTTAGACAGTCAGGGGTCGGGAACGATGTGGCCACACTCCCCTTGCAGGCAGGCCGGCCCCAGCTGCCGGGAGAGCAATGGTATATGAGCTGTGCCAGTCCTCTGCACCCGTCGGCTGCCCCAGTGTTAGGGCTGCTGCGGGTCAGCAACGCGGCGCTAACCAGCTGCAGCACAAAGCTAGGCTTGGTCCCAGCATCTCTTCACAAAAGCTGCACTACTGATTGCACCGCTGTTGGCTTTAAGCTCACGTGAGGCCTCGTTTAAGCTCACTTTAAGCCTCGTTACCAGTGAGCACTCCAGTCACTGCAACAGCCTTGTCCGCGCCTCTCACTCAGCGTAGCCTTATCTGCATGGGCTCTGTTAGGATGAGCAGAAGTAGCCTAATGCAGTTGGGAGGGGATACTTTAACCCTGCAGCTGCACAAGCAGCAGAGTGCTGCTGCCAGGAACAGCCCTGCCCTTTCTCCGTTCCAAGCCTCTGCTCTTGTCCCCTCGCTGCCCCCAGTCTGCTGCCAGTACAAGTATTTGCACGGCCAAACAGTGAACCAAACGGGATCCAGTTCAAGGACAAAGTGAGAGAAAAAAATAGTCATGATTAATTTTATTCCAGATCTGTTAAAACTGGTTTGCTGTTCAGCCAGGAGAATGCTTGTGTCAGCCTAGTTAAAGGAACAACTGAGAGGGCCACGGCTTGTATTTAGAGGCAGAGGAAGGGCAAGACTGCTATTCTTGGCTTGAACTCTTCATAGAGCTTTATAGTATGAATGTAGATCTCCTTTTCTCAAAACCCTTTAAAAAGCCACTGTTATTCTTTTCTTTCTCACTTGAGATATTTTTGAAAGTGTTCAATAAAATGTGGTTTCCTTGGCTGTTGTCCTTTGAAGCTTAGTTTGGAGTATGAATCCAGGTTCTTGATGGCATGATCTTCTTGATCATACCAATATTCAACAACTGGAACTGGTTTACTGCCCTGTTCCATACATAGCTCAGAAAACAAACTTATCATGGGACTAGCTGGATTCTTAGGGACAATTTTTGCATATGCACAATGATACTGTTTTCCCAACAAGTGTCTACTCACCAAAATGCAAGGACTGCTCCTTTTTTTTTAGCTCCCAGAAATGCATCTGGTCAAAAAGGATATAGCATTACTGGAATGAGGAAGAAGGGACACAGGGACACATGAAAAAGGATGCAAAGGGGGACAAAGGGACACATGAAAAAGGATGCAAAATTCTGCTATCTAGATTTTAGATACTCTACCTTGAAACCCCACCCAACAAGAAAACTAATGAACATAATCCCACATCCAGAGAAATGAAACCTGTTGAATCAAAAGACGCTACCTTCAAAACAGATTCAATTCTCTCGGCACATTCTTTATATTGCTTCTTTTTTTTTTCTTTTTTTTTCCTGCTAGAAAAGAGCTGATCAAGCATGGTAACATGTTTGCATAACAGCAAACATTTCATCTTAAATTATGCATTTCTTTCAAGTTTCAATATTTACTGTAACATTTGAACCACAAGGGTTCCCTCACAGCCAAAGAGCAGTGGAACTGCTCGTGATGAGTCACGATGTGTTCCCTGAGTAGCTCAGATCACCTTCCTGTTCCTTGGGGCTAACAAAACCCTTCACAGGTATGAAGAATGAACCACATGTAGGTCAAATTCATATCTAGTAGTTCACTGCAGTTTCATTATGATATTGTTAAGCTCCTTGTTCCTGCTGAAAAGATGACATTTTCTATTGAACGGCGACATTTGAAATTATAAAACTAACATATTACACTTCTGAATTATTTGATTCAGCAAACGAGTGACAGACACTACAAAACAAGTGACAGACATTTATAGTTTCATTCACTTTTGTGGAAATGTTATACAGGTTGTTATTTTTTCCCAAGTTTTAACCCCATTTTTCCTTTGCACAAGCAAGTGGACAAGAAGCAGAATTCATAAAGCTGCTCTTTAAAATAAGGGTACAAAAAACTTTCTAAAAGTCTTTTTTATTTTTTCTGTATAACTTGGCAACATTCCTAGGCTGTGACACCAACTGAGAGCCACACAGAGAAGAGTTACAAAACTCACAGACTCTGCCCTAAAGGTTTATATAAATTCACCATGTCATGTTAGAAAATTTCATTCAGGATCAGTAGATATGACCTTTGATACTAGAAATGCTAACATAGTTCTTATTTCATATTATCAAGATTTTAAAACATTATATTAATTCACTGCAAAAAGCAATCTCAGACAAAAGAATGTGTAAATTTTAATATCCACAGCAAGCCCCGCAATATCTTTATTAACCATTGTATTAAAAATGAACTGGAGCTGCAGTTAAAAGTCATGGCACTGTAAATTCGTTGTGGTGCATTAGAGAATCTGGCCTGGTGCGTATCAATCACAGTTGTTTAATTCATCTGTGGTTGGCAGGGTTGCTTTTCCATGTAGATGTATTCACACCCATGCAAGCTGTCAAATTGGAATTATACTGCAGGGCTTTCGCAGAGCTGCAGCTGCAGCAGTGCTGGGGCGGGCGCAGGGGCTTGCACTGCTCCCTCTCATGTGGCCCAAGCACATACAGGCTATACAGGAGACTCACTTAGCCGTTAGCCTGGCCCTGCCTTCGCTGCAGACTGGCGTAAGGTCTGCTTCACCTGCCTTTGTCTAGGACTGTACATTTCATGTAGTCTTGAAAGACTTACAGGTATCATTTTCATTTTGCAATGGGTAAAAATCATACAATCAAGCGAGTCTACTTAGAACATGGCAAAGATACCAACCCTCATCGCAGCCCTACTCTGTCTGCTGCTGGAGCAAACTCTCTTCATTAGAGCTAGGAAAATCATTTATAGTAAAGAATCTATTCAGGGAATTTGGCCTATTCTTTTTTTTTTTTTTTTTTTTTTTTTTTTGGCCTATTGAAATTTATCGGCAAACAATCCAATTTTTATGCGTTGGTCCATTATTCAACGGGTTCTTTATGCAGCAGTACTGGAGTTTATAGACTACTCCTGAATTGTTCACTCTGGCCATTATTTTTGAAGTATGAGCCAGCCATGAATTTGCTACTTATCCAAGGGAACATTCAAATAAGTCTCCTCACGTTGCTTTCTCTTTCTCCTCAGCATCCTGGAGAATTGTCAAACTCAGGACAGGATCTGTTGCCCAGAGGCATCTGTGCTGTCCCAAATCTTTGTAAAACTACCTCTGGTGACACAGTGACTTTCTATGTCTATCCTTTCTCTTCCGTTCTCACTCTATCTTTATGTTAGAAATTTTGAGGGCTTTTTGTAATTCAAGGAGACTTTCTGGTATCTTTTAAAGTCCTGATATTGCAACTATGTTTCATCCAGTTCCTTTCATTTAATTTGTCAACTCTATCTCAAAGTTAATTAGCTTTATTTTTTTTCATAGCCACTTCTAGGGAAAGATATTCTAGAATCTCATTCCTTTGTTGTCTAGAATCTCCCTATTTCCATCATAAATTCATCACCAAAATACTGTCTGCTATATTCCCTTTTTAACCCTGGGCAGAAGATTATTTTTAAGAGCCCTTTTAAAGTGTGTATGGAGCTTGATGTGGTAGCAGAAATCCCCAACAATGTATTTAACTTGGAGCATAGCTCAATATCTTTTACAAATGTCTGATGAATGCAAAAATACATGTAGAATTTATTTTTAAATAAAAAGCTGTTATCCAACTTCTCTCAGACATCACTGTTTAACAAAACTGAGATTCATCGGTGCTCCTTTCTTGAAGAGCATGTAGCAAGAATTAGGTTTAACAATAGGAGTGTGTGCTATCACACTCTGCAACAGCCTCCATTCAATTGACATTTATTATTGTTATCCTTACATATTTAACAACAGCTCTATTTTGTCATGCAAAGGAGTTAGTTTATTTTTCTTAATGCAAACTGAGTTTCTTCTATAATCACTTGGCTCCTGGAGTTGAGCTTATACAACTAACATGTATTTGCAAAAATAAAATCATTGGTAATGGGTGTTGCTAGTCCGTGGGGACATTGAACAGCAGGCGTACCCACCGGCAACTCTGAGCCCACAACAAAATTATTAGATTAGGGAAATATGTCTCCTATAAATTGGAACCTGACAGAGACAGCAAAAAAAGGATTGTATTCACTTCACTATGCCTGGGGCATTATCAGATAATCTCATAAATTCTGAGCCGTCCTTGAAAAACTGTTAAAACCTCTAACAATAATGTCACAGGCTGGTTCCAGGTTTAGACACTGACCCCTTAAAAGGTGGTTGGGGATATTCATATTGCAGACTTCAAGTCACTCCAAGCATCAAATTTAGATATAATTTAGAAAGCCAAAATTAGCAGACTAAATTCTCTACAGGTGGAGGAGAAAAATGAACATAGCAACAAGTCTCCTGTGTTAATTGTTTAATAGACTAAGCAACTAGATTGGAACTGGATTTTTACCTTCCTTTTTCCCCCGGCTTCTAGAGAAAGCTCATTTTTCAATGCTCCCAAGGCTTACTCTCCCTGTAGGTAATCCAGCAAGTCTAACAAAGAAGAGCCTGTCTGCCAATTCTGTGCAAATTTCCATATATGAAAGTAGAATACTGTCTTTTTATTATTAATTCAGATATTCAGAGGCTAAATTATGTTCCACTGAACTCAGTTATGGAAATTGAAAACTGAAAATGTATTTATTTCAGAGTGACACATAATTATATACTTCTAGTTTGCCCTGTCTGCTTTAAATTACTTTATGCAAATCTCATTTTCAAGGATTATGTATAGAGTGAAATTAGATGAGCCCTTAAACAGCTAATATAACATAATTGTGGAATTATTGTGTGTGTGCATAGTGTGCACATACGATCCAGATGTTAATTAGTAAATCAGGTTGATTTAGCAAACAGAAATTTGTTCTGTTTGAGAAAAATTGAATGGTGAGAAAATTACTTCCTGGAAAGTTATTGTTTGTAGTATGAGCTCACTGAAAGGAAAAATTGACATGAGAAAAAAAAATGCTTTTATATAAAAAAAGAAAACATCCATTACATTATAGAAGTAGGAATGCTTCTAACTTTTAGTCTGATGACATCCTGGAAAAAGGCCTGATGTGCTTACCATGAGTGTCACTGCATTTCAGCTGCAAAGAAAGGAGTTTGGGCAGTTTGCATCAGCTGCAGATCTAGCTCCTTGGCCCTTCTTTTGAGGGATACAGCCAGCTCCATGGGGCTATTGCTCACGTTCTGCAGAGGGGGTTACAAATTCATTCAGAGCATGTACTCTGCTTCCCTGAGCCAAGGAATGGGTGCTATTCAGCAGCTTTAAACAAATGGCAACCCTGCACATAGGAAATTTGAGTTAAGATATTTCAGCTCTGTAAACATAACAAAAGAAGGATTTTTAAGCTACAAATATAATAACTGTAATTTAGGTCAATTTTGTTATTTGGCAACAAGCAGACAAGTCAGTTTTGCCTTTCCTGTGAAAAGCTGGCATTTCATGTCTGAAAATAGCTAGAAATTGAGTGTGAATTACTCTGAGAAAAACATTAGCTCTCCTGAAGCCGACAACAGAAATTTTCAAACAAGTGTGTGTAACAAGCTGCCAGCCCAGCCAACTAGTCCTGTTCGGGCCTTACCGCTGCGCTCTGGCCTTGCCCGAACTTTCAGGTACTGCCCACATTTCCTGCTGTGGTAAAACCTGTGCTGGGCTCCGGGATGGTTGGTCACTGGCACCACAACCAAAGCCTCATTCACAAAAGCTGAGCAGAGCGTAAGGACAGCAAGTGTCACCGAAACACTTCAGACCACGTTTGCTTCCAAAGTCCTTTGCCTGCTAATAACACAGCTGGGATCACTGCCATTTTCTAAAAAATGTAATGCAAGAGCAGCACCAAGCAAAGGAAAGCAATCTGTTTGGTGCTCTGTTTCGGAAAATCCTCCAAGTATTGCTACATAAACATATAACCGGTGAGCGAGCAGAAATATTTCTAAATAACAATGAATAAATCATTGAGAGTGTTTGCCACTACATATTTGCAAGTGGACATCTAATAATATTTTTAGGATTTTAGTGGAAAGAAAAAAAAAAAGAATTCATGTTCTATTATGGCTAAGGAGTTTATTTCTATTTACTGCAGTGAAGAAAATTTTGGTAAAAAACATTCTACATTCATCTAAGAAAAACTTTATCACAGAAGTATCTTCACCAAGAGAACACTCTGAGGGTAGCAAAAGTTTAGTTTCTTGTGTAAACCTCCTTTACCTTCAGTGTAGTTAATCTTTAAGTGGCTGTTGGTTTACAGCAAGTGTCGCGTTGTAGCTCTGCTCCAGCTCCTCCATGTTAAAAATGGGGATTGCAGCAATGTTCATTTACGCTGAATGGTTGAAAATGAATCATTTATTGACCTGAAAACAAGAAGAAAAGAAAAAGAAAAGAACTGTATTGCCAACTGCTCTGCTTGCTTTGACATTGCAGTCTGCATTTGTAAAAAAAAAAAAAAAAAAAAAAGGGTGGAGAAAAAGTAAAGAAAAGGTAAAGACAATAGTAAAAACAAAAAACCCCAAAAGGTAAAAAGACAATGCTCAGTGTTACAGGGAATTATGTACACAACTTGGCAAGGGAAGGCAAGAAAAAAAGGAGTTTCATATCACAGTTAGAAGGTAAAGGTAGAAAAATCAGCACAACTGACATTGTTCATGTCATTTCTCTCTCCTAATAGTAACATCATTGGCATGAAATTCACTCATAACGTCACTTAAAACAATAGTTTTTAAATTAAAATGAACTCATTCTCAATGAACATATATTTCCATTCCATGAAGTACTTACATTTTAATGAAGAATGCAGTTTCCTAGCAGCAGGTGCTAACATCAAAATGAAAAATTAGATCGTTATACTGTATATTTGTCTTGAGAAGGATAAATTGAAAACAGGATTTGCTAAAAACACTGATAATATCTTGAGACACTCATTTGTCTTTAAAAGGATATTAAATTTCATTGAGTTTCTTGTTTGCTTGAGGTATTTCAAGACTGCTTGGTGAGTTCACATTGGAGTGTTTTCCTCAGCTGTTACAACTGTCTGCTAAAGTACGGCCTATTGATAGATAGGTGGAGAAGTATCTCAATCCCTGCATCCTCTTCCATTTTGGAATGATTTGGAAATTAATTACAAATGTTCTGATTTCCACCTTCTTTTCTTTTTTTTTTTCATTATATGCCTAAAATAAAATTAAAAAAAAGTCTATTCTTAAGCTCTGATTCTGCAGACCCTTGAATATACTTACCTAAATTGCTGCACAATATCTAGGACTACTCTCAGAGCTTGAAATTAAGTGTATAAATCTTTCCAGGATCAGGGTTGCCTTCTGCACTCCTACTCATTGTTATCAGTAACTTCCTCTAAATTATATTAATGACGAAAGATGGCAAAATCAAGCTCTGAAGGAAAGTTTCTTATATCTTATGTGATTATTGCTGTTGTCCAACAGATGTAGTTAACAAAGTGCATCTCCTTAAGTCTGGTAAGATAAATTTGATGCAGGTTGAGGAACAGCTACTGCAGAAGCAGGTGAATGGTACACATGGTTAAGGAGATACAAGGATAATCAGATATTTTATATTGTTCTGTTGATATGATTTTTCTACTGATTGTTTTAATTATTGAAAAATAATGTTTTCACATCTTAGATTCTCGAGGATATAACTCATCAGGAACAAACCTATTGGAAACAGAAGTCTGTACTATACAGTTGTCATATTTCTAATAGATATTATTATTATATTATTACTATTGTCATATTCTAATAGATAATTGTGATGATATTTTTATATACTTGTGACCAGTCCAAGTTTTCTGCTTTCAGTGAGGGCGAGATTAAAAGCACAGACTCTACAGGACTATAATTATAGTTCTAGCATAAAGAATTACATTACTATGTCAGAGTACAGCCATGCCCACATGAACATATCATAAAGCTTTTGAGAACACTCTTTCTTTCAAAGCACACTTCAATCTGCATCCATGCAGTGCAGCCTGCTAGGCATTAAGCCGGTCCGCGGGGCTTTTAGGGCTTACACCAATTTCCTACCTACTTGGCATGCACAGAGCTGTATTAGGATTGTCTTCACTGTGAGGCCAGAAATAAGTTTCTGTGGTTATTTGACTATCAGCTTCTCAACACAATCCATGAGTACAGAATACTACAAAATACAGACCCTACTGTTCATTCTTTGCTTTGTACACCGTTTTATTTTTATGCTGCATTCTCTGATGTGTTCTAGGAATCCTATGCTTTCTAGTAATTATTTTTAAGGTCCTCTGATGCAGATTATCTCTGCTGTTTATGCCTAATGCTTTCAGCTGTATAGCAATATAGTTGTATAGGATGTATAACATCCAAACATCTCAGTTACTTGTGCTCATGTGGGATTCATGTTTTACAGCATTCTCACGTTATTTAACAATTTTACTACTTCCTTAGCCACAGAAGTTTTTTGTTTGTAGAACCTCATTCTCTGGAAAAAAATATGCTTTATAAAATTTCCCTTTTCATTTTAAGATCAGTTTTGAATAGATGACAGAAAATTGAAAATATTTCAGGAATATGAGAAGGTAAACTGCAAGATGCTGAGAGATTAGTAGAGCTCTATAAAACTTCTCAAAGTGAATTTGAGAATGCATCCATGGAGATGGTTTGGAGAAGAGATATTTTTCTTTAAATTTCACTTAGGAGACTTACTTTCACATGATCTGTATGTCATCAGCTCTGGAATCCAAGTTTAGTAACAGACACTTGAAATCACAAAGGTGAGTGAGTGAAACTGTATATAGAGAAAAAAAATCAATGGCTTTTTTCTTTTTTCTTTTAAGGAATTTTCTATCTTTCTTAGTCTTGGAAGATAGCTTAGAAATAGGCACTTTTATCTCTAAAACAGCAGGATCCATTTGGTTCTGCGGGACTCAAAAAAAAAAAAAAAAGAAGTAGCTTGGAGAGGAGAGTACTGCCCTGTGTAGATGTGTCCTTATATTCAGGTCTTCAGACGGTTCTGCCCTAACCAAGAGCACATGGGTTAATGCCAACTACCATCCTAGCACCGGGAGGTGTCCGCTTTCTTGTGAGAAGGAAAAATAAGGATTTAGTTGCTTCCAAGAAGAGAAGCAACTTCTCCTGGGGAAGAGACTGAGGGAGAAGAGTTATGGACCTCACTCTACTGATGTATTGGCAAATGTTGAATACGGTGAGTACAAGTAGCATCTTTTTTTCATTTCCTTTATCGGGTTCCCTACACCTTGTAATTCTTATCATTAATCTCTGTATTACTGAGTTTAACAAAAAAACATCTGGTAGTGTATTAAAAACTTGACTGAAGTCCAGGTACTTAGCCTAACCTCTTTGCATAGAAAATCCATCATCCATAAAATTTGCCAGTTTAGGCTAGCAAAATACATTTTGGGCATCTTAGACTGTATTATCATGGTGTCAAATTACTTCACGTAGTCTTCCACCAAAATATATCTGTTCTCTGAATATACACACTTTGGTATAGTTTAGGCACAGGTAGAGCTATGTCTTAAAAGTCTGTACATCAGAAATAAACACCTCTGGGGCTATTTTGTTAAGTTTTATACATTGCCCAGTGAGGGGTTTGCTTTGAACACCTCATGCACATACACCATGTGCACAGAATCTGCTTCACATTTGTCTTTGTGTTGTTCCTTCAGTTTGCTCTATAAAACTATTTTAATGCTCTCCCACTTAAATTGGAAGTGACAGAGAAAGCAGCTCTCCATCCCCAAGACAGCACTATTTTTGTGTAATCCTGTGATTATTTGACTGTCATCATCGCTATTATTGAATGCATAAATAATTAAAAGCTATCAGTAATTTAGGGCTACAATAAAGAGCGTGTATTTCCCAGACATACTGATCAGCTACCTTGCTAAGACTTGTCCCAGGGGACAGGTTTCTCCCGTGCAACCTTCACTGCTATTTGGGAGAAGTTCGTGCACTGCAGAGCAGCAGCTCGTAACCAGCTGTAGGAAAGCAGCACTTTGAGGGGAGCAAAACAGCACTTCGGCGTTCATACCTATTTAAAAAAATAAATAATTTGATTTAGGCATCAAAAAAATGGTGCAGCTGACACTTCATGCATGCATGAAAATACTTTTAAGAGATAGAGAGCATATTCATTCTCGCTTCTTCCCTGAAACGTTGCTAGCCCAAGAGCAGGGCGTTCGGACGGATGGAGGGAGCCAGACGCCACCGCCGCGGCTCTCGCGTCCCCAGGAGGCTCCTTCGGGAGGCGGCCGCGCACCCCGCGGCCGCGCAGGGTCTCTCCGCGCCTGTAACGAGGGGTCTCCGCCTGCCCCTGCCAAGGGGGGTCTCCGCTTTCCGCGCGCGGACGGGGGCGCAGAGACACGCGGGGGTCGCACCTGGTTGCCCCCCTCTGCCCTGGGCCGGGCTCGACGTGTCCCCTCCCGGACACAGCGGGTCCCCGGCGGAGCAGGACGTCCCCCCGCCCGCCCCCGCCCCAGCCCGCTCCCTGCGCTTGAACTTTCGCCGGGCTCCGCGCTGCACCGCCCCCGCGGCTCCTCCAGCCCCGTCCCCGCGT
>JAWLRI010000818.1:1363809-1385454 GCA_034781795.1 Crypturellus tataupa | reverse complement strand
CTAATTCCACCCTTTGTGTTTTACTAGGAAGATCAGGAGATGGCCATGGTACTATGAAAGCCAAAGTTATCTTTTGTGGGCAACTTTTGAGCAGTGCTGGCAGGACAGTGTTAAAAAGTTTTCACTGTGCTTGCTGGAAGTGGATTTGGTAGCCTTGCTAGGAAAGTCAGTGTCGGGGGTGTTTTTAGGCCTTATAATCAAATCAAAATAATAATAAAAAAGATATTAGAGAGAAATAGCATGTATCTTGTATAGATTTAATTTTTGTTATAGGTCAGGAGGAAGTTTTTTTTTTCTTCCTTTTTTATTTAGATCATTTTGACTGGAAAATGTAATTCAGACATTAGCAATGTAAGATGCCTCAGTCTGGATCTTGAAGTAGAGCTGAATCATATCAGGTGAAACAGTATCTCCTCATCCATCAAGAGAAGCTAATGCATATCTTCCTAGAGGGGATGCCAGCGGGTTTAGGATGATACACTGCTACATTCAGTGAGAATTGCGACTCCCTGCCAGCAACACTCTCACAGGTTTTAGTATATCTTCAGCTTTCTTTTTTTACCGTTTGACCAGTGAAATCTTTGTGATCTCACTAAAGATCTGTGCCTTTGGCAGGTCTGTAAAAGACAGCGGTAATCTGGGCTTAATCACTGCTCTCTGATCTCAGGAACATACAGAGTACTTAAGACTCTGTAAAAGGTAATAATAGGTTTTATTTTTGTATTTTCTTATTTTTTAATATACTTTCCTATCATCACGTCTTTCTTCACATGCAGCCATAATTGCATGTTATCTCATCTCAGTGTTTTTTTTTTTTTTTTTTAATGCTGTAGTGATTTGGGACTTGTTCTTACAAGTTGCTGAATGCCTTCCAGCTCTTCCTCAAGTCCCCGAAAGGCATTCTTTTCCATATAGGCTCTTTACAATGATGAGTTCAAACAAAACTGTCAACGAGCACCTTCTCTACTAAGTTTTCTAAAGTTTTCTTCTTAAGACAACAAGAAGACAATTTCTGTTAAATAAATATCTCTTACAAAATTTAATATCAAGAAGGAATACAACTGAAAATCATGTGGAATACAAGAGAGAACTGAAAAGCAATTATCTCTGTAGAAGGTTGCTGTTTTCTTGAACAAGCACGGTTGTTACTTCCTCAGATTCTCTCCAAAGAGAAAGACCTGTATTTCTGCTGTAAAGTACATAAGATGAACAGCAAAAGGAGACACTGAAGGGCAGAAGCATGTTTCACCAACACGAAAGTTTTAGCTGAGAGCATTGTGAGGATATTCTGATCAAAAGTAGAAATATATTTAAGGAACTTATGACTGAGAATTGAGCCAAATGGAGCTTCCCTGGGGAGGATTTTGTTGTACGCCAAAGTGTCTTTGACTAAAGTAAAGGAAGGGGAGTAATTAGGGGATGAGTCATGAACAGAAAGATCCTGATACTCTTCTATAGTGAGAGTGATGGTGCAGGTTGACATGAGGAGAAGTATGGAGAAGTGCATTTGGATCAACATAAACTGAAAGAGACATGGAACCCTTTTCAGTGGAAAAATGACAGATAATTACATGGGAGGAATTGCTGTTTAAGGCCTTAATGAAGTCCGTCCAGATCTCAAGCAATAACACAATTCATTGTGAAGCTTGTGGAACTTGCTGTGTTAATGTCAGACCTTTTGAATAAGAAGAGCTGAAGAAGAACAGTTGCATTATTAGAGTGACTTTTGTTTTCCCTAATGTTGGAATCTCACCCACGTTTATTTTTTTCCTATTGGTTGCACCTTGAATACTCTGTACTGTTCTAGGAATGATAATGTTTCATTGCCCAGTCTGCAGTCCCTGGGTTGCCTTGCAAGGAAGGTGCTTTGTAGGCATTTGTGTGTGTGTGCGCTGGGTCCTTACAAACACAGAAGTCAATTACACACAGCTTTTTAGATGGATGCTATGTGGGAGAAAGGAGCTCGTAATATGTCTAAACATGTTTTTAAAAAGGGATTTGGTTAAAATGGCATGATAGGGGAAATCTTTTTGGAAGTTTGATCTCCATCATTCACAGAGTAGAAAGCTGAAAAAATCTAAAGCTGAAAAACACAATCCATTATAGTACAGAAATAACATCGCAGGTTATCCATCTCTGTTCTGCCTCTGCTTATGAGTTTCTGCTAAAAGCTTACTGTGTCTTTCTGCTCTATAGTGAGTAGAGAGTTTCAATTCTCTAATAAGTTTTTTTTTTTTTTTTTTGTGAATTAGGTAGACATCATCAGAGTAAATGTATTTGGAAGATTTTAGCTGTAAAAGAAACCGAACTGCTCCTACAGATTGTCTGAATTATTTACATCTTAGAAATCGCGTTTCTGCCTTCAAATGCAGAAGGAGCTGCTCTACTCAGGACACCGAAGGGAAAGGCTCTTCCTGAAAATCCCCTGAGCTATTCAAGATTAATTAATCAGTCCATTGCCAGCCAACTAGGCTTGGGTAAGTGAGGTACTTGAGTGTACCTCACTAACTTACACACCCAAGAGGCTTTAAAATGTTCACATCTGGAAGACAGCCTAGCCATTTTCCACTGTTTCCTGACACGTCTTCTGTTCATGAAAGTTGCTTCTTGGTGCTCAGCCTTGTTTTTCTTCTGATTAAACAATTTCTGTTCTCATCCACAGAAAATTATAGGTCTAATGCTTAACTGTGAAATGATACTGTGCTATTTCCCTTCTTTTTCAGAGCCTGCTCCTATTTTTTCTTGAGCCAGGCAACTTCTCAACTCTCCTCCCCACTACTTCAGAGCAAGTTGCAGGTCCTGATATTCATCTATTTTAATAAAGTAGGATTTAGACCTTGTTCCCCCCCACCCTTCAAGGATATTAATATTTACTTATAGCTGGTTACGGCCCGATGAACATCTGGTTTCAGGTTCTCTCTCTCCATCCTGAAAATCTCTAGTATGCATGTGGCTGAGTTATCTCATAAGGGCACCTTTGGCTAATAATAGTGTTCTTTTCTGGAGAATTAACAGAAATGGCAAAGGTGTTTGTAGTTACAAATGAGACATGGCGTGTTAAAGCAGGGAAGTGAATAATTCTGTTCAGGACCACACTTTCAAACACCAGGATAAAACTCCAGTCCTGTAGACCCATACCTATATTTCTCGAACTTTACTTTCAGTGTTATAAAGACTTAAAATACTGTGACTCGTTTTACTTTACCTGTAGAAGAACTAAGTGTGATGTTTTTGGATTGACTTACATCTCTGCAACATGAATGAGATTTCCACAGTTAGATGAGATTCTTCATGTCCTGTTAGTTGCACTGCTTTATAATAAGAGTTGGTTAGTTTAGAAAAGGAACAGTGTGAACAACAGTTAATAAGGAATGTGTGATGAATGAGCTAGTTATGTCATTTACTGTAATGCTGTTGTCAGAGGACTTTCAACAGGAGTGCTAGCATGAAATAGAAAAAGTTCTTCCAAGACAGAATTTATCCTAACAAATTGGAAATGCAAATGACAGTAGCCTATATCCAAATTTCATTCAAATGTCATGGATGACTTTAAGTATATTGAAGTATTTTAAATTTAGTTATGGATGTCATGAATGATTTCAAGTTATATTGCTAATGTATAATTTAATCATAGTGGTTTGATAAAAGCCAGAGCTGACTGTATTGTACCAGAAGTAACCACAAAGTGCCAAACTTGATTTGAAATGGTTTAATATGCTAAGTTTGGATCAGCTGAATGTACTGATGTCAAAATATAGCCAGCTGAGAAGTGTGTCTTCTTGCACAGCAGTAATTCAGGGGACCTGGAGCCTTATCTTACCTGCAGCGTGGAGCAGCCGCACTGAGATGCTACTGCATCACTAAACATGGGATTTTGCACCTTGCTGCTTCTTGTTCTGCTGTGGGACAAGATCTGGAACAGGGACTGCACCTCAGGCTCAGAAAGAACCTGATCTGCTGAAATATTCTGCATACTTTGTTTTTTTGAAAAGTGCTTGCATTACTATTGGAGAACAATGCTACATTTCCTCTTTTTTGGTCTCATTTAGCAAACTTGGATCATATAGAAATTGTGCAGAGGGAAACTGAAATGGGATAATTTGAATTTCTGTACCCGTGAAAGGTTCCAGGCTGAAGCTAACTTCATTAGTGAACAAGTGAAGTTTATCTGAATTTTAGAGGTTAAAGAGCTGTTTATGCATAGTCTTGTGGCTGAAAGAATATCCAAATTAATTTGGGATTTTACTGAGTGATGGAGATTCTAGTCTCTCTCTTGTACAGATAACCATTTCAGTATTTGTTATTCAACTTTCCTAAATTTGTGGCCTCTCTTGGCCTATATGACCAGTGAAATTCTGGGCCATGTGGTTCCCTTAAATTGCTGTGAGATTTATACACTGAATGTTGTTGGTATAGCATGTGCCAAAGTGCTCCAGTGCTGCTGCGGTTTGACTTCTTTGCTTTCCATACGCTGAGGAGCCTTGCCTCAAATTTGATGCTGGGTTTATACTCCTAGGAATCATTTCAACTGCATTCCAGCTAAAATGGGCTGGAATTTTAGGAATTACGTGCTAGGATACGTACCTGAGATATGCATACCTGAGATATGCATTACTTTAAATACTTGGAGACCAAAAAAAGCAATTTGATCAGAAAAGAGAGCATGCAAAAATTACATGACTTGTTTTAGGCTCCACAGAAAGTCTCTTCAGTTCTAGACTAGATTTTTTCCTTGGTGTATCTTCATGTTTTTGCATGCTGTTTCCATAATTCTTTTGTTATATTGGCCACATATGACTATGAATGCGTTTCCATTTCTATAAGGAGATTTGCTGTATTTGGGTGTATTTGGATTCATAATTTGGATCCAATTTCTTTTTAACTGCACAGTTTGCAAAACATATTAGGGTGCAAAAATTCATTGCAAGGACAAAAATGTCTTTCTGTTTGAGTAGGAATGTGGTATGTACAAATTCTCTTTTGGAGGGAATTATTTTCAGATGTTGACAGATTTAAGTAAATCTTGACACAATGAACTGGAATTTTGTCCGGCAGAATGAGACTTGCAAATATCTAGCCAGCCTGTACTGACTAATGAAAGAATCCTGCCTAGGATTTACCCCGAGTTGTCCAAGCTGGATGCAAATTATTAAAGGAGACTGGAATCAGTTTCTTAACAGCATCTTGGAGAATGGAAAAATAAGTAGCTCTCCTCAGAATACAGAAACTGGCCATCCGTATACAGGAATTGGAAGATTTTGAGGGCAGGAAGAATTCTTTCTGCTGATAGATAAAAGCACTGATTAATTTGCATTCAGAAAAATAAATTGGGGAATTCATGATTTCCTCGATATGCTACATTCATTGACCTGTCTGATGGATTGAGTTTTTGATAACTGGTGTTGACTAAGATATTGTAGCATATTCAATGCAACAGAAAAAGGAAATTCTGATCTCTTGAGAAGCAAAGCTTTATTTTTTTATTTGCATGACAGCAGTACATCTGAGAGTGGACCCCACATATCTAGAGAGGAGAGTGATTTCCAAAGCAGCCTATTCACAGAAAATTCTCTTCTTCTAAAAGTGAGGCAATAAATGGTCTTGGTGCTTAAAGGATAATCGTAGAGCTTTTAAAGAGCATGAGCTGTCAGAGGTTTAGCAACCTGATGTGCAAAGTGTGCACCTCTTTTACAGGAGGGGATGAACTCCTCTCCCATCATGAGCAGCGGGAATCATGGGCACCCACTGGCTTCTGTTGAGGCGTTCAGCACCTTGAGGGATCGAGCTGTACCCGAGGCGGCCGTGCCACTGACTGCGCTAAGTGCAGGTCCTATTAGAGGGTGCCATTAGATGAAGTCATTGAACCATTAGGAAGCCTGCAAAAATTAATACCTTTTTTCTGATCTAAAAAGTGTTGTGGTTAAGAATATACCCATAGGACATCCCCAAGGGAAGATACCCTTCACACATACTGCCTCTCTTAGTGTTACCAGCCAGCATTTTGCTAGCATGAGACTTGGCTTTGTAGTGTTTTGCAGATTCCTCTATCACACAGAGTAGTGTTGGTCATATATTATTAACATGCTGGCATTTTTTGCTAGACTAAGAGTATCTTCTTATTATCCACTTTCTTACTAAATCTTCCATTACTTTAAGATGCTTTCAAGATCTGTTCTACTCTCATTTTATTAGTTGGGAACAAAGGCTTTTCAGCTGTCAGAAGTTCTGGGCAAGTAAAGAAATATCTTAGATTTTGAGGTTATTTTATTCTACTGTGAAGTATTCAAGCCTCTACATAGTTACTATAAAATGTTTGCCTTCTTTGTTGTATTTCAGTGCCCCAGATATAGTTATTTGTCCTATTGTAAACATTCTGTGAGCATAAAAAGCTTGCCTGATTCTCTCAGAGTTTGCCCAAAGAGGTTGTGTGTTCTCTGGTATGGACTGGAGTCTAGACCACTCTGTTGAACATATCAGAAATGTATGTAAAGTATATATACCATGTGTCCCTGCTTCATCTATATGTTTCTATCCTTTCTGATGGAGAAAGGTAGAAGAGCCTTTGGCCTTGCATAGGTCTAGCTTAGAATCAGAATATTCACCTGAATATGGGAGCTGGGTCATCTGTCTTCTGTCAATATTTTTGCATTGATCAAGATAATAATAATAGTTACTTACCCTGTTTGAGAGAAACTGGAGGAGACTTGGTGAAATGTGAGGAAAAAAAGTTCATTGACATACTCAGGATGCAAGGCAGATATTGCAAATAGAAGCTTTATGTTGGAAGACTGGGACCAGCAGCTTTGTTGGAGGCCAGCTCATTCCCTCGGTGGGAACACCATAGGCTCAGCCCAGTGAGTTTTTTCTCTTTTGTTGCTTATTCTTGGGCTCAGCAACACTGAACAGACCATCTCCATCCATTAAATTGTTGTAATGTGTTTAGGATTAAGTGAAAGGTAAGAATTAAGAGCAGTGCTGTCACAGAGAGAAGTGTAACGTCAGGATCTCAGTAGTGTTGGATTAATATCCTACTGCTGATGGGAAGGTTCATTGTGTTTCTTTCTTCTGTCCTTCTTTGACTCATCAGACAGGGCAGAACTTCAGAACCAGATCTCAAGTCTCATTACACTTGAGAGAGTTGCCATGGAAATTTCTTCTGCTGTTTTGATTTCTGAAGTTTTATTTTCTAAATCTCTCTACTCAGGAGTTGGTGAAATAAACTTTCCTCTCATTATTTTGCTGAACTGCTGAATTTCAAGTGGACTGGTTTTGCCCTGTTAATTTCTAGATTAACTCTATCTTTTCCCATCATAATGCCAACACAAACTTTGAATTGTATCAATAACCCTCCATGTTGAGTTGATCTAGTCTTTCCATCTTCTCTGATGGTTATTTTTAATCTGTTTGGAATCTATTCCCAAATCCTATTAATCAACTTTCCATAGCTGTCCTGAAAATTTAAGAATGGATCTGTAACCTGTTATTGCTGTTGCTCCAGCAGGAGACTTTGCTTGAGGCCATAGGGAAGTTGTGACAAAACCAGGAATATAAAAACAGACCTCATCACTCCCAGGCTCATGCCTTAGGAATAAGATGGTCAGTTGTCTTTTCTAGACTCCTTTTTTTTCTTTCTTTTTTTTTTTTTTTTTCTCTAGTGCTTCCACTATCTCAGAAAAATTAGCCCTGAGGTTGAAGTGTCCATGGTTTTTCAACACACAAAGATAAATTTTCCTTTGAAAAGTTTGGTCATGTCATGCTTGTCTGTTTATGAGCAAGAGTGTGTGCAGTGATGATATGACTGAGATTATCACTTGCTCTTCCTATTTTTAGTTCATTCATTTTTTCCTGGCTCTTTAGGCACTGTAAATTCATTAACGTCAATTGAAGCTATGATCGTTTATACTTGTTTAATATATGTTTTTAAGAGATGACAGGTGAATGCAGACCTTAAAGATCAAGTATTCTTCACATATCAAAAAAAAAAAAAAAAAAAAAAAGACAATGACAATATATTTATGTGTTCAAATATATCTTTCCATTAAATTTTAACAAAATAACAAAATTTAACAAAATATTATCTGCAAAATAGATTTTTGAGAATATGTCACTGTGATTTGAAATATATGTATTCTAGTGATTGCTCATTTCACTGTCTTCTTTAGGGGACTGATCTCTCTCCGTAGGCTGCCTCCTCCATCCTCTTTCTAGTTTGGGAAGTATAAAGGTCATAAATGCAGCAAGGCCCTCACAGTTGTTAGCGGAAAACTGTTTTTACGGAGAAGACTCAGATTAGTCTTGTAACTTCTGATCTTTCTAGCACATCTTTTTTGTTTGTTTGTTTGTTTGGATGTAGCACGGTAAGGAAGTTGAAGACATGGCCAGCGGAAGCACTGATATTTTCATCACCATTTATATTTGTGTGTTTGAGAGAATGTCTGTAGTTAATGCTTCTAGCCATGGGCAAGTAGATCTGTGGTTGGTCAGGTGACTGTTGTATGCCTCTGTCCCTGTCAAGTTCTTTCATTTATGGTGCTTGGGTGCTGGCATGGATGGAGTTGAGACTCAGTTCAGTAGTATTTTTGAATAGATTTGTATTTATATACTGCTAAGGATTTATGTACCATTGGGAGCTGAGTATATACTCAAATGAGTATATACTCACCTGGAGCTGAGTATAATTGGTCAAGAGTGGAGGCAAAATGCAACACTGCCTTTGTCAAGAGTACAAATCTATATTTATGGATGTCCACACTTTGGCCTTTCTATTTTAACTGAAAGTTTTTTATTGTGTGAGAAATAAAATTATACACAGTGTAACAGTCACAACTTTATAACTAACTAACATAGAGCTGGCATCCAGAGAGAAATAAATGATTTAGCTATTTATCAGTTTCTTCTATCATTTTTACTTATTCTCTCTGCATTCAGCAATCCCTCCAGGCCATGTAGCAGAGGTACCAGAGAGCAGGTTCAATTTATAATAATCCCCTTGATCCACTTCCTGGGCACGTTTGCACTCAGTGTGTGAAGGTTCTATAGCAAAAACAGGGGTTCATGTTGGAGACCTGTTTAAGTGAGAAGCAAATTTTGGTATTTATTTATATTACAATGCTTTACTTTGAACAAATTTGGGTGTGACGCAAAACCTCATGAAAATTAGGAGCAAGTGTCACTGATTACAGTAGGTTTTGAATTTTCCCCTTAACATACTTTTCTACAAAGTTTTTTTTTGTGCCTTTTTTTCCCTCTTCCCCCAGAAGCTTAAGTGCACTTTATTAGAATTGCTGTGAGAGGCATAATTTAGGATTTCCTTACTGTGGCTTGTTGAAAATCCCAACCATAACATTGTATTAACAGAATTCTTTGCATTTACCCCTCTTACTTGACAGACTGGAAACTTACTGATGTCTGGAATCGTTATCTAAAGACCTTTCCAGAAGTGTCAGAAGAGGCATTATAAATGCATTCTTAACCTTTCAGGAAAGAGAGAGCTGTGAGCCAAATCTGCCGCTCAGGGCTGCAACCACTACATTCCACAGCAATACGATAAAATATGGAAGAAACTGAGAAATCATAGTAAATAGGCACATTTCTGAAAATATGAGACAAAATTTTGGGGATACATCTCATCTCAGTTCTTTCTTCAAGGTGCGATAAGAACAAGGTAACAAGGTATGGCTGGGGGAATATCAAAAAGGAAGGCAAAATCTGCTCAACTGTAATGATTTTTGTTGTTATTATTTTTTTTTTCAGATAAAGCCAAACTTGTCCATTCAGTAAAAGGGAAAGTGCTGTTTCATTGTCCTCCTTTGGCAAATAGGCGAGATATTCTCATTGAATTTCATGTGAGAAGCATTATGATTCTGGATTGAACAATGCATATTGTGAATGTTGTCCTGCCCTATGCAGGAATGATTTTTGATTGCAAAATATATATATAATATATATTTTATTATTTTATATAATATATATTATATATATGTATAAATATATATAATATGGATAAACACTGTTCCATCTTTACTTTTCGTGAAAACAATCAGATTTCAGGGGTTAGAAGTTCCCAGATAAGGGATGTTTGATCAAGAATGTATTGTTTGTACAGCTGGTTTTGTCTTTGAGCAGATGGCTTCTTGTGGCTGCTTCTGACCCTGATTCCAGAAACGGCTTATAGGGACAGACAAAAACACTTAACTTCTTCTAGTACTATTTTAGGTGTACACATAATAAAAACATAAAGAACATGCAGCTACTGTAATAGCTATTGCTTATGTTTTATCTTTATCACAAGCTGCAATCTTAGCAATACTGGCATAGCTTCGTTAGAAGAGCCTTTTAATGCAGATGCCAACAGATTTTTTTTTTCCTGAAGGCTGATACACCTCCTCCTCAAATCTACAACCTAAACTGAGACATGTCTTTATTGATAATGCACCATTGTCCGTATTAAGGGTTTTGCCATCCTAGAGTAACTAGCTGTGGCTCTGGAAATTCTCCTGCCCCGAACTAATAAATGTCCCAGACATTTGCACATAACTTTGCCATAGACAGTACCCGCCTATGCAAAAGTCAACTGCTATCAGTTATACCACTTGGTGTGAAAATGTCTGTGCTACTCCTATTCCATATAATGTGAGATGGAAAAACATTTTTCTTTTAGAATAATGAATGGAGAGTTATGTTTTGGAGAGTGAAAACTTCATTAACAGCAAGCAGAGAATTGTACATACCATTTAAACGCTGATAATCAGAAGGACCTTTTGCCATTGTTAATTATGAATTAGATCAGGTATGTTTATGAGGTACATGTTTTGCTTTAAAAATTAATTACCAAGAGTTTTAATGATAGCAGATAATAAACAGTCTAAAGGATAGGAGGGAGGGAAAAGGAGGAAAAAATAAGGAATGCTTTGCACATGAGATTTTTTTTTCTGTTGATATTCTATGCCATATCATTGATGCCTTATTCTTCTAAAGTATTGTCTGACCTTTCATAAACCAATTGATTCCAATGCACTTTCTTGTAGTACAGAATGCTAAATAAAGCAAAGCGTGCTGGCTCTCTGTTTCTGTATTTTTCTTTAGTCTGGAGAGCCCACAGTTTCTCAAAATTTGACAAAAGGCCCATTTGTGCTGGATGTCTGATAGTGACTTAGAAGCCCATTTTCTCAGTCTTGAATGTTAGGGTAGCTTTCTTCGACATACCTGTTTTTGTGTTGTTCTTTACTGAATGTACAAGGATAGCCATGCCTTCTGGTGCCCAAAACCATTTATGGAGTGCATGTTTTTCATAAGGAACTGTCAAGATGTAAGTAAACAATTCCTGTTGTGGCAAGGCAGTATCAACTATAATTTTGTCTAAGCTGGTATTTAAAAAAAAAAAAAATGTTAAGAAAAAACTGTTATTCTACCGCCTAAATTGCCTTACTATTAGACATGGATGACTCAGTTTGTAAACCACAGTGCTTTTCTTCAGAGCTGCCATGTAGTGAGCTGTTTCAAATCCAGTATTTATGAATGTACTTATTTATACTGTATTCTTGCCTATTTACCATAGTGAGCTGCATTCTTCGCAGAATCACAGAATGCTTGGGATTGAAAGGACCTGGTGGAGATCATCTAGTTCAATCTCCCTTCTTGAGCAGGTTCACCTAGAGTATATTGCCTAGGATTGTGTCCAGATGGCTTTCAAATACCTCCAAGGAGAGAGATACACAACCACAACCTCCCTGGGCAACCTGTTCCAGTGCTCAGGCACCTTCACAGGGAAGAAGTTTCCCCTCGTGTTCACATAGAACTTCCTGTGTTTCACTTGTGAACCTGAGTCCAGAGTGCTGTGTCCTGTCCTGTTTGAGCTCTCCACTACAAGATACTGTACTGGAGCAAGTCCAGTGGGAGGCCACCAACTTGGGCAGGGGGTTGGAGCATATGATGTGTGAGGAGAAACTGGGAGAACACAATCTGTCCAACTTGGAGAAGAAAAGACTATCGTAGTCTTATTGCTGTCTACAGCTGTGAAAGGATATAGAGATGAAGAGTCAGACTTTTGGGTTCACAGCAAAGGGATAAAAAGCAAGAGATAAAAAATAAATTATATTACAATTGGATGTTAGGAAAAAAAATTCGTTATGAGGATGCTCAAATACTGCGGCATCTTGTCCAGGTGTACAGGTGTAGTCGCAACTCCATCCTTGAAGATGTTGAGAACTGATTGTGACCCTGAACAACCTGATTTAACTTTGAATTTTGACCTTGCTTTAAGCGTGTGTGGAGTGGCATGGGCATCAGACTAGAAGATTTCCACAGATCCATTCCTACCTAATTTATTCTGTGATTCAATGGTTGACCCCAAGTGCAAATGTTATGTACAGTGTAAAACTTGGAAAATGAATAGCTTTTACTCCAACCCAGGCATATGTGGAAAAAAACCACTCTCATGATAAAAGCATAAAATGCTTTAGTTCTGCCATAAACATCATGTGAGTATTAAGCCACAAAGATATAATCACACAAGTAAAAAATGTTTTTTATCTAAAGCTACTAACTTGTTTCACAATTTCTGCCTGATTTTCAGTAAGTGGAAACTGTTTCTTTTCCATGTTCATAGTGGGAGGGGGAGAAATATGGTAAGACTTGTCCTCACTTACTGTAAGTTTCTGGAAAAAGTCTTGGAACTTGAAGAACATTTTCCTAGATTTCCCTAACTCACCATTCAAATTTTTGGAATTTAACTTAGACAGTTTATGCAGTTTGAAAACTACGTAGTATCTGCAGCATGATCTTCAGGATGCTCCAAGTTTATCTTCTGCATATTAAGCATAGCATTTTGATATTGATTCCTGCTGCTTGCGGTGTTTGAAGGCTTAAAGCCCTGATGAGTTTCAAAATGTGTTTCAAGTAAGGACTTATTTTTATTAATGACGATTTTTTTTTCTTTAATTTCAGGAAGTGTTCAGGGTACTTTACAAACAGAAAATCATTGTCTTGCTAATGATTTCAAGGTCATCATGTCACAGATTCCATGCCCCGTGTTCGTGACAAAGCAAACACTGACATTGTTTCAAAGAATGTCGCAAGCACCAAGTTAAAAACACTTGGAACTTGAGGTTCATTGGCATCAAAGATTCATACGTGATCTGATTTGTTTCCTGACTGGTGAAAAAAAAAGAATCATAAAGAGAAATGATCAAAGAGACAAATGGATACACATACTGTTTTTATTATCCCAGTTTAGATCATTCTGTTAGAGTGCTGAAAGACCCCAGTCTCAGATAACTGGCAGTTTACTACTTAAATCTTAATCTCTTTGCAAGACAGGTGACTTCTAGGTTTGTGTAGCATCATAGGGCTAGAACACTGAGGTACATCCATAATCAACTCTAGTATTTTCTACACTATGTAGATTATAGTATGTGAAATATATAAATATATAATGCACACTATATTATAGTATATTCAGTCTTAGCAAAAGTAAAGCAGAAGGATCAGACTCTATAGACTAACTATTTATAGTATCTCCATTAAAACTTTTGTTCAAATAAAAACTGTACTAGTAGTTGCCTATGTCTAAGAGTCAAGATCTGTTCCCTGTGGGAGAGCTTCCATGTTAATGATAGTTGATTATTCTGCCAGTTGTTTTAACAGCTAGAGAAGCAGCATGAGTTTTAGTAACGTCTGTTAACAGATCTGTCGATATTTTTCTTTTTCATCTTCTTTTCAATGCAACTGTAAGACTCCTGATGCTGTTGCCATATGAAATGAAGCATTACGTGTTCCTCTACAATAAAATCACATTGTTTTCTTAAAAAGATCAGAACTAGTAAAGAAACAAAAGAAAAAATATATGCTTTTAATATGGAAAAATACTTTCAGTAAGAAAATTTCAGCTGAACACACTGTATATACGCAATCTTTATAGTTGCAAATTCTACCTTTGTCTCTGCAAGAGCGGACGCATCTTGATCTCTTCACTTTCTGTCTTCTCTGAGGATTTCTGCTTTCTGTGAAATAACATACTTTCTTCTGTTACTATATGGTAAAAATCTCCAGCCTTAATGTGTCATGAAGGATACAGCACAGAGTAAGAGCGCACTGAAGAAAGAAAAAAGAAAAAGCTATACAAAAATTGCCAAGAGGCATCAAAAAGGACTGCCAAATTCAGTTTGTTTGGACTAAATATAGAATATTTAAAATTGAAAGCTAGAGAAAGCACACACCTAATGTAAAAGTTGTAATTTATTCAAAAGTGTCTCTATGGCCTAGCAGTTACTAGGGAAGACTTCAGTGAGCCCTATGAAAAATATCATTATATGCAGAATAGGAAAATGGAAAGAAATGTATCAGAAAAATATCGTCGAAGTTGAGTAAGGGTGCATGTGTGCGCGCGCACTTGCATTTGCATGTCAAGGTTTGAACAATAATTTTATTACCGTTGAATCCATATTTTCAAATGAAGTCTTACACTGTAAGACTTTTTGGATCAGTTTATTATTCATGTGCAATGCTTAGGCTGCCTTACTGCAACTCCTCCCTAATAATTCACAATCAGCATATACTTAACCATAAAATAATCTCTTTAATAGTAATGAATTGAAAATTAAAATATGCATTTCAGCATGGTCTGTTCCTAATTTCAGATAGGTTCCAACATTTTAAAAGATTCATGCCCTGTCAGACAGCTTCCTGTCTTGAAAAGCAAACTAATTTGTATTATTTCTTGTAGGCTGACGGACACCAAATTCAATAGATTCAGGTAGCTGAAGTTAAATGAATGGAGTAAATCTACTGGACCTTAAGCTAAGAATAATTGTGCATTATCATTTTTTTTTAAGTATAAAATTGTATTTTGCCTGAAAACGATTGATAAGTGAGTTGTGGATGTGACATAGGGTCTAAATACTAAAACTACTTCATACTGTGTGTATCAGTCTCATCATAAATTGTTTGGAGACTCTAGCGTCTTGAGGAAAATTGCAGTAAGCACCAAAAAATGTGACAATAGCATTTTCAAATTTATAGATAGAAATAAAAAATAAGTAATTGTTGGAATACTGTGTTATGTAAAATATACTTGCATAGTTTTTCTTTCCTTTGCGCAGAGGGATTTATTTATAAGTATATGAAGAAAGACTTTTTTGTGTGTTGTAGCTCATAGTCATTTTTTTTTGTACGCCTCTTTTCCTTAATGTTTTCTTTAGGAATTGCAAATATTTATTTTTAAGAGTTTTCATAGATTATTCTCTACTCTGTGTGACTGTTATTCTTTCTATCTCCTCTTAAATGCGATACGGAAGGTCAGACTCTCAGGTTACAGCAATAGCGAGTAGATGCGTTTCAGTCAGTGCTGGATGTAGTTTCTTTCTGATGCGAATGTGATTTACTGGGTTTCAGATATCCCATAAAATAATTCACAGCAGCTAAATGTTAAACCAGATAGCTTTTCTTCCTTCCATAAACCTTTGACTTGCCTGTTCTCTATACTGCCTTTCAGTAAATAGAAAATTTGTGCCGGCTCTTACCAAATAGATGTTCAGGAATTATATTTTAAATGGGGTAGAGACTTGAGAAAATATTTTCAAGAACTGGTTGATTGCAAGTGGTGTTCATTCTGGTAGATATGAAGATTATTTATCAGAAGTTTTATTTCATCTGGGGGCAGGACCAGTAGTGTTTTGGTACAACTGGTTCAGAGTTACCTGTGTAATCGTACAGCAAAAGCTTATGTAAAACCAGAAGAATTCAGAAATATGTTAATTAGAACAAACAGGCATAGGTTTACTGTAATTATTAAAAAATAAAAATATGAAAGAGGAAAGAACTGATTTCAGGCCTCATAATTTTTTTTTCAGGCTGTGAATACAGTTTTCACTAGTGCTACATCTGATCTGCAGCTGTGTCATGGGACCAGTGCAGCATGTATGAAGATGTACTGTGTAATGTAAAGGCCAAATTCTGTTCACTTGCAAAAATATTTACACGAATGATCTTAATGGTGACAAGTGTTGTCTTTTCCCACTTCTTTTAGTAATATGTGTCTGCTGTTTGCTTGTTCATTAGACATTTCTGATCTACTAGCACAGTCCATTAGTTTAAGCCTGTTTCTTTGTAATTTGAATTTATGTGTATGGTACAGGTAATGCTAAAATGATTCACATATTTTTGACAAAATATATTCTTGCTTTTGCTGAAAGTTTTCTTTAAAAATATATATTTTTTAAATTGAAAGATGAAAAGCCAATTTTCCTAGTTTTCCTTTCTGCTGCAAACCGCAGATCTAGCAATTGGCTATCATTTTGATATTTCACAGAAGTTCTGTTCATCAAGCAAAAGTGCCATTGCGAAAATAGGGTGACAGGATATGAATGGCTTCATAAACACATAATTTGTTTTAGGTGCATTTATTATCTAAGAAATTGATTTTACTCAAATATATAAGATAGATAGGCTTTTTTATCTTTAGTTGTTTTTCAGTTGTTTCTGACAAATATATATATATAAATACAAAAACATGTATGTATTTGTTTACTTTCAGGCTCATATTGTTACTTGCTGACATGTAGGTGTTAGGTAGCATGTTTGGAATTGTTTAATTTGCTTATGTTAATTTGGTAGTGCCCAAGTCTACTAGCATGTAGACAATATGGAAAGGTAATGTACTCTGTAAATGCCAGCCTATTTTAGATTTACAATTTCTAGTAGTATGTGTATTTTGGAAATGTTATTAATATTTGTACCCGGATCAAGCTCATTGGGTCAGATTCTGAAACACTTACGTGTGCTTTTCGTCATGAAAAGTACAGATAATGCTAATTAGACAGCTTCAGGCAGTTGGTATTAATAAATGTTTCAATGTGTCCTGAGCTGATCTCTCCCCTAAAACCAAGTAGCCTGTGCAGTTTTGAATATGAGATTGCCTTCACATGAGTCTACTGTAAACCTTTTAGAAAATTTACCAGGGTGCTGAAGCTACATGTGCTTTGGGATGGACTTGTATATGACTTCTCATATATATGGACATATATATGAATTCTCAGTCAAGAGGATCTCCAAAATTTGGAAAAGAAGATGGAAAAGGAGAGTGTTTATATGGATAAGGACTTTTTTTCTTCCCAAATGTGTTTTTACTTCTCCATGATCCTCTCCAGCTGTAGCTTTTTATTGCTTCTTCACACCTTAATGTGACTTGGGGTAGTAGTGGTAGTTGAGATAACTCACCACGGTAGTTGAGTTATAGGGTGATGCTTGAGAGAAGATGTAATCTGTTAGAATTTGTTTCTTTTTAAAGCGGTGCATATGATCATCTTCAGTGTCTTCTTTTATGTATTTATACTATCAAAGCAGAGAAGTGGAACAAATGTGAGCAAGAACAGATTTCATTTGCTGTTTCTCTCAATTATCCTGTTAGCACTTTATTAACACTACTGAAAACCTATCTTAAAGTAATGATATGGTTCAGATTTAGAGCAAGGATGTGATTAATGGCAAGGTTTTGATCTTTTTTTTTCTTCTGTTGTAATGGGGGAATGGTAACTTAAAGCAGAAGTATGTCATTTGCCTTACTTCCTGGGAATGTAACCTAAGTAGCGTGGAAAATGCCTGCTGTTTGCAGTAGAGCTGATGACATTATTTCTTAGATACGTTTTCTTCCAGTGGAGAGAAGCAAATTCTTCACACGGAGATCTCAATTTTTACATATCTATGCATTACTTAGGATTAGTGATTAAATAGTTTATATGGATGACTGATTCAGGCCTCTGGCTTCTTGAAGACCAGCCCTTACAGATATCAGAACTGCATGATTAGGTTTCTAAATCACATGGGATTTAAAATTTATAGTATTCACTTCCCAAGTAGGTCATGTAACAGTGATAAAAAGTGAAGTGATGGAAACAAATATTGTCCTTTTCCTGTCCTGTCAACCACTTTCTGAACTTTAGTTTCCTGTGGCAGTGAACAGCTTTGCCTAGGGCTGTGTTGCTCTAGACTCCTCGGGAAGTTTTTTCCTAGGCCTACTGAAGAAGTCAGTCAGAGTTGAGGCATTTACTGTGCTGGTGGGGTACCAAGCAGTGCATGAGGGTACATGATCTTGTCATTTTTAAAGAGGTTATTAACCCTGGCAAGGATGTGTTTTCAGGCCTGCTTATGCATTTCACTAGTTGCCCAAACACAGCAGTTTCCTTGGAGCAGAGCCTAAACCCCAGGTCATTTGACTAAGCTCTGGACCGTGGATTTATGTTCTTTTCTGTCCCCTACAATTTATGAATGAAACAGATATTCCAACTCCTCTTTCCTCTTCTAGCCATTCTTTTCCTCACCATTCAGACCAACACACTCATAAGCCTGCAGGCACACTGGACCACAATCTAGGGCTTAAGAGTTATGACTTGAATTTTCTTATACTGAAGAAGCATTTCTCGCATAACCTGGCCAAGCACTTTCACTAACTGAAGAAGAGCCAGGAAGCAGGAAGCTTCTCAAGATTTTTTATAATTTTTAAAATCTGGTTATTGATGCAACTTTAACTCCCACTTCACTTAAGTAATGTTGGAACATAAAAGAGACCATACCAAGTCAGACTGGAGATTCCTTCAGGCCACTATCCTGTTTTTGCCAATTGCCAGGATAAGAATATGAGAATATGACAAGATGGCAAGCATCTCCAGCCACCTGCAATTTGTTGGGAGTTTGATTCTACTGGTAAAATCAATGGTGCTCAACTACATCCTACAAGGGCTGGGGATGAGTGCCCCAGGCAGGATTCTTCTTAGCTGCCGTTAGGCATCCAAAAACTTGAAGTGTAAATCTCAACTAGTCACCTTAGCACTCTTTGTAGTCAGTGGAAAGAAATCAGCATTCTCAGGGGGAAATTATTGTCTTATCTTAAACTCTTACTTATATTTTGTCTAGTTATGCCTATTATTGTTGCCGACTTGTCAGTGACCATTCTCATTGACTCTGGAAGGTGTGTGTGCCCAAGTACAAGCATTCAACCTCAAAGTCCCGCATTTAGGGTGTTCAGAGTCGCTTCTTAGTTTCCGGATCCAAAATGGTTTAGACATGAACTAGATGCCAAAAAACTTCATCCCTCTCTAAGAAAATTGGGTCTGAAGCAAGAAGTTGTGTTTTAAAATGCCTAGGCAGATCTTAGGAAGTGACTGTGGCTCTCACAGATGTTAGGTGCCTCCTGGAGTAGTTGATGGCCGTGCAGCAGTTACCAGATTCAGAGCAAGGCATCAACACCCCTCTAACATATTTGAATTGTAATCTTAGAATTGCTGATCCAGCTGGTTTCGTATTCTTAAGATGTTTTCTTTGAAGTCAGTGAGTGTATCTTTGGGTTTGTAACGCAGGGTCTATACTAGGATTAACAATTCAGGAAATTAGTTTATTTAAATCAGATGTTGCATTAAATATTTTCACAGTGCTCACAGGAGGGAAGACAAAAAAAGAGAAAAAAAAAAGAAAAAAAAAGATTACCAACAGAAATATCACAGAAGCAATGAAAAGGCAGCACAAACACGAGCTAGCAAGATAGCTCAGATGTGAGGGGGAAAAAAAAGGTGGTTTTGCTTCTCTGTCTATCCACACTTATCAGAGCGTCCCTTCTAGGCCTTTTAGCTTGTGCCCTCTGATTCATTGTGCCTTTCCCCTTCCTTTGCCTGTTATTTCTGGAGTGCCTTTTCACAATGTATCAAACATCTCACATCATCCCATCAGAAAATTCAGTTAGCTTAAGAAAACCCAGTATGAACTATAACGTACTTCTTACCTACCAGGATGTAGTTCATGTATTGTATAAGTAGTTGAGAAATTATGCATTTTCCCTTCCTTTCCTATAGGCCTTTAGACCTACTTGTCCAGTGCTTAGTTCTTTATTCTTAAAATATCATGTAAACTATTTTAATAAAGTCTACTGTACACTTATATATGCAATCACTTATGTGTTTGTATGCACGGGCAATATCCCTGTCAAATTGCTTACGTACAAAAGTGTTTAAAAAGAAGAGGGCCAATAATCTATTGTTCCTTTACAGCTGTTTCCTGCAATATGTTTGCTGCATTTATGGGCTGGATAAAATGATACAGAAATTTAGTATCAAAGCAGAATTAAAATGCTCCAGTTTTCTGCAGCATGTTCTGTATTGTTATATTATCTGCTTGGTAATTTACAACATCTTTGTGGCCCATACATGCCGTAAAATAAAATGCACATCTAAGCTAAGGGTAAGATTTTTCCTCTTTGAAACGTGACTTAACATTTATATGTGGATCTCACTATATTAGATGTTTTAAGAAAGAAAAAAAGGATAAAGGAAGATTTTTTTTTTCATGGTTTTTAAATAACTAGTACATGGACCTCAAGCCATCCCAAATCGGTATTGCTGCCTGGCTTAATCCCTGTGGTCTATCTGAAGTATATTAGTGATGCTTTTCAAGACAAAGGTTATTGATTATTATGGTGCTCTCAGAGCACCATTACTGTCTTTCTAGCACAGGTGTCTGTAACCTTTTGAGAACTGACTTCTATTTAGACGAATTGTCATCTATTTGATCTCCAAAGAGCTGTGAGAGGTTTAGAGGCAACACGGCAATTGCACTTTTTTTGACGTACTGCTTTTCATTGAGCTGAATGCATGTTCTTGCATTATTAATTATTCAAGATACACTCAAAAAATAGAAAAGAAAAAAAGGGATGATGGAAATCTGAACAAGCTATTAATCACCCCAAAGCAAAACCAAAGCCAGAGCAAATGGAGGAAACAAGGTCTCTTGATAAACACTGTAACAAAGACAGCACAGTTAAACAAGGACTGTAAATTGTAACTGTTGCATGTTCTGAGACAATTGTAAAAGTCACCAAGAAAGTTGAAGTCACCACAAACATTCAGAAATTAAAATACCATTTTCCAAGGAGTAAAGAACTGCACATGGGGAACATGGGGAAGTCCATGGCTCTCAAAGACTGTAACAGTGACAAAGAAGGGAGACTTCTGAAGAGAATGTTGCAGCATGAAAGCTCCATCTTGAGCCGTGTGAGTGAATCCTGCACAAGTTTTCTGTACCCTCACTTAATGTACTAGTTAAGCTTTAGTACACTAGACTATTTTGAATTCCAGTCCTCTGTGAATGGTGTCTAAAGCCACTTGTGGGCCCTTTGTTTCACATTGTCTTTGAGTTTTTTTAACAAAGAAGATAAAAAGGGCCAAAAATTGAACTATATGTTTTTTCATTCACTAAAAAACTGAAGCAAATTTGGTTTTATATTAACATATGTATTTATTGAAACTATCAGTAAGGTAGAGTAATATTTTTGTCACAATTCTTATCCCAGATCCTTTCTGAGATGGAATCATAGGATCATTAAGGTTGGAAGGGACCTCTAGATGTCATCTAGTCCAACCCCCCTGAGCACAGGGCTTCCAGGCAGGTTTTGAAGATCTCCAGAGAAGGAGACTCCACAACCTCTCTGGGCAGCCTGTTCTAGTCCTCTGTCACCCTCACTGTCAGGAATTTTTTTCCTTAAGTTCCTGTGGTGCTTCAGTTTGTGGCCATTTCCTCTAGTTCTGTCAGCGGTCACCACTGAAAAGAGGCCGGCCCCATCCTCCTCACTGCCTCCCTTGAGGTACTTACAGACACTGATCAGGT
>JAWLRI010000818.1:1353023-1363709 GCA_034781795.1 Crypturellus tataupa | reverse complement strand
AGCGGTCACCACTGAAAAGAGGCCGGCCCCATCCTCCTCACTGCCTCCCTTGAGGTACTTACAGACACTGATCAGGTTCCCTCTCAGCCTTCTCTTCTCCAGGCTGAGCAGGCCCAGCTCCCTCAGCCTCTCCTCACAGGGCAGATGTTCCAGGCCCCTCTGGAGGACTCTCTCCAGCAGCTCCACATCCCTCTTGTACCTACTTTAGAAATAGGGAAGGAAGGTTAGGACGAAGTAAATTTTGTAATGATGAAAAGCCCAGGTTTGTGCTATAAACTTGAATTATAGAAGTTTGACTAAAAACAGGTTAATGTCAATTTTGCTGATAGCATACCATACTGAAAGCTGAAATATTTTCATAGGTTAGATTCCTTCTTTAAATCTCCAGTAAAAGAGCATTTATTAGTAATGATTTGGAAATGTACATACTACATAGGCACAAGAATATTAACAAATTAGTGGATTTGGGGCATGGATAAAGGACTTTGTTTTCCATCATTCTGTCCTTTGATCACAGTATTTGAAATGCACCCAGAATAAATCTAAGTACCATGGTCTGAATAAAATCTCTCACAATAATCCCACTTTCTTGGGAGACAGCAGTTACTTTAGAAGAGTCCTTTTTTTTTGTAGCTTGTCAGAAGTTGACTTCTTCCTACTACAAACATGAATTTATTGCTTGGAACACAACATGTGAAAAGACTGTAAAGAAAATATTTCGATTTTATCCATTTTCATTTTTGACATTTTGCAACTGTTACTAAGGTCTCTGCATTTTTTTCTCGCTTTGTAGAAAGTTAATAGCCATTTAATGATCTGAACATTATCTGTGAATAGAAGCTTCATCTTAAATGTGTAGTAAATGATGCATGTTAGATTTTAAACTACATCAACAGAATGAGCTCTTCATTTTGGAAGAATGCTTTATATAAATAAGAAGTCCATGTAACCTTCAGAAAAGATACCACTTTGGTTTTCTGAAGTGTAGACTCTCTACGTTTTTGTTCCCTGTTGTAAATGCTCATAGAAATCAATCAGAATTTGAATGCAAAAGAAATACAAAACACATACTCTTTTACGTATAGAGAATACATGTATACTTTCTTACATGTGTTTAAGAACTCCAGTTAAGAAGCTTAAATAAACTAAGTTGATTTATTATGGAAACAAAACTGGCTTTATTAAAGGCACATGATCTGTATTATATGGAAGGTATTTTTATTTCAGGGTTATGAGCAGGTCATTTGCATTTCACAATATTTTTAGTAAAAGATTTTAGTAGGAAAGAGCCAGCTTTGTGTCCCAAGTATTCTAAGGGCAGTTCCCTTTTCAAACAGAGATTGCTGCAATTGCTGCTATAAGGGACTGTTGGGGAGGCCTATGCTTTCAGCTCCAGTGTTACTCCAGTGTTATTTGAATTTCTTTATTTAGGACCCAGTGCAGAAGAAGTTCTTTGTTAGGGGGAAAAAAAAAAAGAAAAAAAATCCATTCTTTCTTAGCATTCTTAGCAGGCGATCTCCCTTAATTGATTCAATATTTCTGTCAAGCAGGTTTTTAGTCTGATGGGGTGATGAGGCTGAGGAGCTGTCAAACACTGTGTTTTACAGTAAATGGATTCATGATGGATTAATGCCGTGTTTCTTACACTGTCTAAGATATGCCCAGATATCATGAACTGAGGTAGTCTGCCCCTCTTCAACCCATTCACAGTCCCAGTGAGACCGACTGTGATATTGTTGACAAATACTGCTCTTAAAGGCACAAATTCAGAATTGAAACTCAAGTCCCCTGGCTGATATTGTCCTTTACATGTGCTTCAACACAAATGGACTCTGTTTCATCATTAGTGCTCACAAATAAGGATGACTTGGCCTCAATACTTTGTTTCCCCTCTAGACAGATACCAGTATTTCTCTGAACTTGCTTACTGCTGGCAAATTTTAATATCCCAGTCATATTGTTATCTGTCTTCCGATACGTCTGCATCTTTTATTCAGTAGAGCCATTTGATACTGCTAATCTGTGGTACATTAACTGTGGGCTCTTTTATTGTAATGATCCTCAGAAGGACAATAACATTTTACAGGAACCCAATATGATGGGATGAAGTGATTTAATTGCAAAACTCATGCTTTTCATAGGATTTTGTCTTTGTATTTAAATATGTATAATGGTGTAGTAGTGTTATATGTTACAAATTGAGTAACTAAATCACATTACCTGTCTGGTGTATGGAATGCTATTTACTGAAGACAAACACATTTTAACTGCTCTAGCATCAACATAAGTATGTCATATAGTTAGAAGATCTTGTTTTCCTTTTTTTTTTTTGTTTTGTATAAGGATATTAGAATTAGGTCTTTCAGTCTCTTCACACAATCTTTTGAGCTTCATCGTCCCCCAGTTTCATTGACCCATATCACCATTTCTGTGTGGAATAGGAAGCCACTTTTTGGTGTTGGTATTGCTTTGAAAGTTAAGCTATCCACGCACAATTCTCCATAAGCTTTCACTACGGAAATAGAAGTTGGTATCCCTTCAGGTCAGCTGATGCTCCGTGCTGATCCTTTCTGAGAAACTGTGTCAGGTTTCTGGGCACGATGTGAGGGTATTCCATTATGTGAGTCTACAAGGGTCTAATATTTGTAGAAGATTTTTGTTTGTTTGGTTTGTTTTTCACAAGTTAAAGATAATTTGCCATCTCTCTAGGTTTTGGGATATGGAGGTTAAACTTAGCTAGGTCCGAAGGAAGGGTGCTCAAGGAAGTGCATCCTTGAGCACTTGTACGCTAGAGCTAACCACTCTGTGATGTGATGTAGATGGACTGGCTGCTTTCTGATGTAAGGCACTTCCATCAGCTGCATAAAATACCCCTTTCTAGCTCAGTGTCAAGAAAACGCTTCTGATACTGCTTATCCTGTCTATTCTTTTTACCAAATATTGGACTAGATTAGCAATGTAGTCCAGATTTTCTGCCCCCTCAAAGAAAGACTTCCATCCCAGAGGCCGGGAGATTCTGCCTGTATTTATATCCAGTATATTAAGTATTTACATGCTGGTTTTGTGTTTGTTTGTGTTTTGTCATGTGTTGTATTCATGCATTTCTACAAGACGTTTAGATTTTTATATATATATTTGTTGTTGTTGTTTGTTTTGCCTTCATGTGGATTTATTGAGGTGTGTTATGTTTTGGGATCCCGCTCTTTGCACCATAACATTAACATAAGTTAAAACAAAGTAGTTACTGTTAATGCTCCTAATCTAATCTACAAGTTCGGAAAGGTAAAGAAAGAATTGCTGTTCAGCTTTTGTATGACATTTGAAAAGGCAAAATGTTAATGGTCTATTCATTTTTTTGCCAGTCCTTTGGTAGCAAGGGAGACTAGCTGCCATCAGAACCCTGGCAGATATCAAATCATTAATTAAGGCTTATTAATTCAGGTTTTAGGAAGAATGAGTGGAACTCAGTGAACAAATTCATTATAAATATATGCAAAGTAATGCACAGTGAATGGAATAATTTGATATGTTTCAAATCCAAGTTCCTTGTATGCACGCAATCAGGTATTTCTAAAAACCTGGCGTATTCTTCTTTTTATCTCAGGATACTCTGTGTCACTTCTTTGTTTTCTAGAATTCATACCATCACACTGTCTCCTTCCCGCTTCTGTTTAGACTGCTCAGGAAACCTTGGCCTGGTCCCTCTCAGCTATTCCCTTAAAAAATACAGGCCAAATCTGTAGATATATTGAGCCAGCTACCAGAAACTTAGCATCTATGGCTGACAAGGCTCGCTGTCTCAACATCACAACCTCACTTGCATGACTGAATTACTGTTTCCCTAAAACAGACAGGATGGCCACAGGTCAGCACCTGCCAGCTGCATTAAAGGGAATTTAATAGTGAACTGCTATACAAAAGGAGCAGAGGTTCCCCGAGAAAGCGTCAGTGGACAAAGGCTGGAAGCAATATTTACCCAGGGAGATCTAATCAGTACTCAGGTGGTCAGGAACAGGGATGGCTGGTTTTAATTAGTCCTCTGAGACATGGGAAACATGTGGCAAACTACTTATTGTTCATTTGGAATAAACAGACAATAGTGAATGCCCAGCAGTGCACTTGAGGCTGCGATTAAGGGTTACCATTTTTCATGCTGCTGTTTACTTAGCCACTAATTGGCGCAGCCGTGTGTTTTGATCTAAGTGAGGTTCCTTTATCTAGATATTATTAAAGTTTCTGCTTTTCAATCAAACAGCAATAAATTAAAACCGTGAAAAAACAGAGAGCTCTTACACTTCATTCTGCCTTCCTCAATCATTTGGTACTACTAGAGGGCAATTCAGGGCAGCTGACCTGAAGCATTCCCTTAGGGTTAGTTAAAAAAGCTATGTCCAAATGGAGTTTTAGTGCCTCACATTAAGTTGCTTCCTCCTCACTCCTCTTTCATCATTAACAGAACCCTAGAAATTATTTTTTAAAAAACACCTAAAATGATGTTGGTGGCTTTCTCTTAGGTATGCCTGTATAGTATTACTGAGGTTATTCTAACTTCAAAACCAGCTCCTATCTAAAATTAAGTTTTGCTGTGTAGGGAGTTCAAGACCCGGAGGCAATGTATTCAGAACTGAAGTGGGATAAAATCATGATATCTGACGTAGTGACTAATTTAAATTTGCCACTTATGAGTTCCTCACTGTAAATTCCACATTTCCTCAGAATCTCCAGCAAGAAAAAAGCATAGCTATATTAGCTTATTCTTGGAAGAATGATCACTGTTGAAATGTGAAATAATCTATTACAGATTTACTATAGTTTTAGTTTTAAAAATCGTGTATTATTTCCTCATGAGACAACATGTAATCTTCAGTACAACTGTTGTATCTATTTTACTGTGTCCTTAAAATGTATATAATAATTGAGGCATGGATATGTATGAAGTAAATGATGTCAGTGTTAACAGAAGCTCCGCCTGGGAAACCACAGGCGTGCTGGTGTGTGCTGTCACAGACTAATGAAGTGCAAACTCACGCCGGTGACCTGTGCAGTGTCCCATGCTGCCGTCTCATTTGCAGCTACTGATCTTGCGCTGGATGCAAAGAAACCTGGACATCCTTTGCCCATACGTTGCCAAAAGGGCTAGGGCACTCTCTCTCCTCAGGGAAACCTTACTCTAACAGGGCAGGAAGGAGGCAGGCAGTATACATCCTTTATGTCAAAGGTGGTATGAGTTTGTTTCCCTAGTCTACACATGGAATAGGTAACTTGGGAAGGGATGATAACACACAGAGGTGCAATTCCTTTTTTGATATTTCTTAATGAGGCGATGTTCTTGCATCTAATGAGGTACTAAAATATCTTTGAACTTTTGTTTTCACTTTTTCCTGCAGGAAGTCCTAAGCTTTTCTTCTCCCTCCATCCCTTCTCTCCTTCAGAGAAATGCCTCTTCCCTGAGAAGTGCTGTTTTTATCATACATTAGATCTTTTAGTCACCTGTTCTGGATTTTCTGCTCTTAGTTTCCAAAGTGTCTAGCTTGGGAGAAAGTTGGATATAGATGTGTCTCTCTCAAATCCCTAGATGTGTCTCTCTGGAATCCCTAGAAGATTCTCAAATTGCTAACAGCAGAAAGAACTCTTGATTCCAATAGCAGCTACGTATAGATAGGAAAGTATAAGGAGATGGTAACATCAGTCATCCTAAAAAGTCAAAAACTAATTTGCCTGACTTTGTAATAGATCCACAGTTAGGATGTTGACATATTTCCCTTTATGTTTCTATCAAATGAAATCTGAAGAGTCAAGACAGACATAAACTGTTACTAGGTTGGAGACTCAGAGGAAAGAATGTCTGAAAGTTTAAAAGAGAGGGTATGCAGAACTGAGACCCTTTCTGTTCCTACTGTTTGCTACTTGCAATATGACTATGGCACGTACATACAGGATATGTATTTTTTCAAACATGAGCATGGTAACAATTTTTTATTTTAGCATTGATATGTCCCTGAAATTTATTTCTCATTGTGGATTAAATGTCAAATTTTATTCTTTTTCTTCCAGATTATATCAGAAACGGTTTGAGTTTTTTGACTGACAAGGAATCGAAATCTTCTTCCCCTCTCCCTTCCCCTTCTGCAATTGTACCTACTACCAACTATACTTAATAAGAAAACAGCCAGATTTCCTGATACAAATTTCGTCTGCTTTGATAGTGGAAAAAATTGCTTCAGAGTAACTAGGACATTATTGCTGTTTTTTGGGTTGGGTTTTTTTTGTTGTCATTTTGTTTTGTTTTAAAAATTCACTGGGATTGTTTTCACAAGTTCTGGGAGCTTTTAGAAACTAGAAAAAATAATAAAACCCAATTTTAAGGAAGGTACTGATGTCTTGAAATGGAACTTGACATGAAATATTGTCCAGTTGCAATTTATACTCACTCCATTATACATGTATTCCCTTTGCTTCCTAAACCTGACATTTCGGAATTCAGCTTTGCCTGTATTGATACCTGTCAATGCCTGTTGAAGAGGTTTCATTTATGCATCCAATTTCTCTATTACAATTTTCATTCCAATCACTTGTACATCCTGCCAGCTGCACTGCCAATGAGCACTCGTGGCACAGCAGTGACATCTCCCACTACTGTCTTCTGGATGGCAGGGCTCTGTTGCATAAGAAGTGACAGCTACTGTTGGAGAGCTACCAAATTTACATATGTGTAGAAGCACAAACTGAGGACTGTTTTGTGTCATCTCCTCTTTCTGCAATAGTCTCCTGTGTTCCTGTCTTTCCTGGTCTTGGTGTGATGCCATTCAACAAGGAAGCATAAGGGAGTTGACTTTATGGACTTTTTTTTTTTTTTTTTTTGAATTAATGGAGCTTTTCATGTGTATGTGAACAAGGCTACAGATTATGACAGTATTTATGGACTTGATTCAAAGGCACAACATAGTGCCATGACAGGAACCTATAAAATAAAACTGATGGATTCATATCTCTACCCACTTTTCTTGCCAACCATTTTTTTTTCCTTCATGTGTTTTTGTTGTGCATTGTAATCTTACTTGTAATTGTGGTTTCCACTGTGGTCCCATACAGTGCTTCTTTCTTTAAGAATACATTATGATCTGTCAAGTTTACATTGCATTTTACTTTCTCAGAGAGCTGTAAGAATGCATAAAAGATTTGAAATCGGGTTATTTCTGGAAGATCTTTGTAAAACATTTTTTTCAGTCATATACGTGGCTGTTCTCAGCTCACTAGGCTGTTTTATTGGTCCCAGACAGTGATTTTTGAGATTAATGGATCTGAGGAGCATTCAGAAACTCTCTTTGGGATACTGAGCTTTCTTGAGGTGTGGAGCCCTGAGATCTGAGTGCCTTATCACATAGGATAAATGCTGAAATGTCAGTTCACCTTTGGAGAACGGATATATCCCTCCAAAACTCAGCACTACACTACTGTTTCACCTTGGAAGGATCCTATGGCAGTGTAAACCATGTACACACTATCATATGTAAGGAGTAAGAGATATTGAAAGATTGAAGGTAGCTACCCACAAAGTCTTTCTCATTTGCCTTCCTGTGAGCCTATTTGGGGGTTATTTGGTGTCTTCCACCAAGACCATCTACCCCCTGCTTTTGGCTCCAGGTAGATGTTTTTTGGTATCCATCTCGCTTTTCCTTTGTATTGATTTTTTCCATTCTCCAATCTTTAGTGAATTAGAGTGATCAGAAAAGCAATAGCCCAGGGCTGGTAGTCTCAGTTGTGCTACTAGGACAAGGTTGTGCTACTAGGACAAGATCAATCAACTGCTGATGGTTCTTTCAGGGACAAACAAAGTGAAAGGCATAGTAAGTATGCAAGGCAAACCATTCTAGGGAGGTCATAAACTGGAATTAATAACTTACGTAGATGGATTTCTACATAGCCATAGTTGTGATGCATTTTTAAGATGCCATAGGCCAAAGTTTTATTAAAGTGAATTAGTATTTGTTAGAAAAATGTATTCAAATATATTTCATCCAGTTGTTGATTTAGCACTTTCCTTGAAAGCAGCTTTAGTCTTTGGTGACTAATTCTCTGGTAATTAAAATGAAATGTGTAAAAGTGCTGCATTATCTCTGTGTCAGCACAATAAAACTGGACATAGTGTGAGTAGATATTTTCCTTCTAATTTCCTAAGGTTATCACAAGAGTCTTGAAATATAGCCTATTTGTGCAGGTCCAATTTCTAGCCTACTGAATCCCTACTTCATGTTTTTTTAATATGTTTTGCACAAAAAATAAATTAGGTATTTGGAAGGAACTCACTATATTTCAAAATACCCAAGTGAGCCTTTTGCTGCAGGGATCATGCTATTTAATTGCAGATAATATTGCTTCAAAACTGTGGCTTTTTTCAGTATTTATAGTTTAATGTGTTCAGAAGGAATGGCCCCACAACTTAATAAAACAAATTAGATGGCTGCAGATAGCTAACCTTTCAGTGCCAGGTGTTACTGATTCTCTTTAGTCTGGATGGGAATTAAACCAATGCAATGACATTTTCCTGTTTCACATATTGCATGTTCATGGTAGGGAAGACAGAGATGATTTAAAATCTACAGGAAAATTCTTTATTTTCAGTGACTTGTGACCATACTTGAACTCCTTACCGTTTCTTTTGCATTTTCCCTTTCCAACTTGTTAGTTAAGTCCAGATGTTGTATATTGTCTTAGTAAGTTTTTTGGCAAAAGTACTGTGTCATTGCTGGTTGTGTGGATAATGCGTACAATGAGGGAACCCCTATTTTCCGTGGGCATCTTCAATAAAATACATTTATATTGTGTATGGGCAGGAATCACTATTTATAAGAAAGTTGAAAAATGGTATCTGAAAAAAGAGTACTGATAAGGTATTTTTTAATTGGCTTCTGATTCAAGTATTTGTTAGTTTTAAAAAACTGTAATTCTAAATCAAAGCCATGTTTTTGATAAAAAATCATGAAGTCATGCTTTTGAATCTGAATTCAGATACTTCAGATTATGTAGTCTGAATGTGCAGATTACGTTGTTTTTGGCTTGGATATTCATAGTCTGTAATAAACAAAAGATAGTACATATAATAAATATCTAGCTTTTTGTAGCTTTATTTTTGTAGCTACTGCTATAGAAGAAAGAATTCAACCTCCAATGAAAAACAGAGAGGAATGGGGAATAATATGACACAATGTCTTTTGTCTCTCCTCTGTGACTGAGCCAGGCACAGGTTTTAAATTCTAATAACAATGTTGGCAATCACATTGCAAAATATGCAACTTGCTGGCTTCAAGGTAAGTCAAGATGGTTATTAAAGTGCAAAACTAGATCTGGAGACAGGTGACCAGATGAACATAAGCATATCGGGAAGGAGAAAACTGAGTGCTGAAATGTACTTTTCAAAATTCACTGAAGTATTGCAGATGCTTGGATATCATCAAAAACAGTGTTGGGTCACTACCAAAGGTATTAGCAAGGACAAGGATGATTAGAAAGTTACCGAGATTTCACTTTAACTTAAACCTAAAATTAAAACCTAAAACATTAACTAAAACTTAGAATTTGTGGAGTTTTCATAGTTGGAGTGTCATTGACTTTATTAAATGTGCAGTCTTAAGTGTAGATGAATAGTCTTAAGAGTTAAATATCATGTAGCATGACATATATTTGATTCTGACAGAGGAGTGTTCCCTTCACACAAGAAAAATAGCCTCTCTTATTTCTGAAAGATAATTAACTGGAGTAGATGTTTTCACACTTAAATGTACCTAAGTACAATAAAGTACATTTTATTTTATTCCAATTAATAAATTTTATTTTAATTATAAATAATTAAACAGTCATCTGAATAGGTGAGAAAGTTTTCTTGATGGCAAATAAATGGCTATCTGCAGGGATTGTATGCTAATTTCCAACAGGAGGTGAATATAATATATGTTCAGCAGCTGGGCAAGTGAAACTGTGAGCTGCCATGAACATGGAGATAAATGGAAACTGAGACAATATGCAACCCAGGTTTAACAGCGATAGACTGTGGCAGATATATTTCTTTAATAGGAAAGCTGATTTCTGCTCCGGGAGGATATGTTAATTTAATCTATTTGGATTGCTTTTGATATGATTCTGCACAGCAAATTTTATACGAAAATACAGATTATGCTGATTAAATAGTGTGAGTTCAGTAGGAATTAATGGAAGTGAGGATAGCAACTTTTTTTCAATACGCAACTGGTGATCAAGACTGAAGATACCAGTCAGGTGCCTTAAAAGATGTTTTGAGAACTAATTATTCTAAGCATTTGCGAAATGCAACTTGACTTCACCAAGGCTTTTGACATGGTCCCTCACAACATCCTCCTGGGCAAACTCTGGAGGTGTGGGATAGATGAGTGGATGGTGAAGTGGATTGGGAATTGGCTGGATGGCAGAGCTCAGAGGGTGGTGATCAGCGATGCGGAGTCCAGTGGGAGGCCTGTGGTTAGTGGTGTCCCCAGGGGTCAGTCCTCGGTCCAGTCTTGTTCAGTTTGTTCATCAATGACCTGGATGAAGGCACAGAGTGCTCCCTCCGCAAGTTTGCAGATGATACGAAGCTGGAGGGAGTAGCTGACACCCCAGAGGGCTGTGCTGCCATCCAGAGGGACCTGGACAGACTGGACAACTGGGCGGTGAGAA
>JAWLRI010000818.1:1320452-1352923 GCA_034781795.1 Crypturellus tataupa | reverse complement strand
CAGACACCAGTACAGGCTGGGGACCGACCTGCTGGAGAGCAGCTCTGCAGAGAAGGACCTGGGCATCATGGTGGATGTGCAGTGCCCTCGTGGCCAAGAAGGCCAATGGGATCCTGGGATGCATTGAGGAGCGTCTCCAGCAGGTTGAGGGAGGTGATGCTGCCCCTCTACTCAGCCCTGATGAGGCCACATCTGGAGTATGGCTTTGCCAAAATGAAGGCAGGGAGACTGCATGTAGAGAAATATGTTGAAATTAAACAGTACAAAATACAAGACATTGTATTTAGAGACTAATATTGGAAATTACTGCTATTAGCCCAGGGCTACTCTGTTGCAAATAGCTAAGAAACAGAAAGACGTTATTTTATTAGTTGCTAAAATTGTCTATGAGCAGTAAGGAAAAACCACACAACAGCTGCAGACCTGATCTGATGACCTAAGAAGTTCCTTTATGTGTTCCTATATAAATTACCAATTTAACAAATACTCATATTATTTGGAAACAAAAGCATTGTTTGAAAACATTTATTGAATGCCCGGTGTCTTTTATACAATATGTATAGTATTACGAGCAGTATTTTGAATAAACTATTAGTTCATGATGATGTATTAGCACTTATAATTTGTTATTTCTTTTAGCTTAATTCAGTGTTTCAAAATAGGATATTATCACATCATGCTATTAAGATGATCTGTTATTTTTGCATGCTGGAAAATGCGAGTAAAACATGAAAACTGCTTTGGAGTAGAACTTTGGAGCAGCTTGTGTGTGAGAGGCATGAAGCTTCAAGAAAGTTTTGTAAACTCACGCACACACAATCATTCAGCGCTGCACTAACAAATGGAATGTGATAGGCTACCCTATTGCCTGGAGCTTATTTGTTTATGTTTCTCTATTGACAGCAGTAGCTTAATTTTGCATTCTGTCTCAATAGCACAACTGTGCATTGTAAAATCCAGGATGGTGATTCAGAGGAAGAGAGAAATTCTGAGTAAATTGTTTGTTTGCTTGTTTTTCTTTTTTTGTTTCTTTTTTTTTTTTAAGTGAAATATTTAATGACATGTTTGTGTAATTACTTGGGTCTATTACTTAATTTGGACATCCAGACAAGGACAAGATAATTGATATCATATAATGGTGTCTATACAGAGTATCACAAAGGGATTCAGAAAAAAAGTGGATTTTTTTTTAAGCAATAACAAACAGATTTTTAAGGTATGATTTAAGGAGAGAAACTTGGTGGCTGAGAAGAGAGGAGAAGATTGAATTACAGACAAATGAGATAGAGAAAGTAAAAACATAAATTTCCCAGTTGGGGAAATTTGACCTTCTTGGCCACAAAGGTACATTGCTGACCCATGGTTAACTTGTTAACCAGAAGTCCCATATCCCTCCCCATGGAACTCCTTTCTAGCAAGTCAACCCCTAATCTGTACTGGTGCCTGGGGTGCCCCAGGGTCAGGATCCTGCGTTTGTCCTTGTTGAACCTTATGAGGTTCCTTTCTGCCCAACTCGCCATCCTGTCTAGGTTTCTCTGAATGGCAGCACTCTCTGGAGTCTTGGCCACTCCTCCCAGTTTGGTGTCATCCACAACCTTGCTCAGGGTGCCCTCTGTGCCCTTGTCCAAGTCGTTGATGAACAAGTTGAAGAGCATCAGGCCCAGTACTGATCCCTATGGGACACCAGTGGCCACAGGCCTCCAACCAAACTTGGCATTTACTATTTTCTTCTTTTCCAGTTTCATTACATTTCCTTACATGACCAAATCTGGTATTTCTGATTTCATTCCTTAGGTCTTCACAGTCCTTCACAGCACTATCGTGTTACTGATATGGCCACCCAGGTACTCTTGTCCTTGCAAGCCTTCTCCTCAGAGGTCCCTAGTACTCCTTTCTGGTTCCCTGTGAAGTTTCGCCATTTCTCATAAAACTCCACTCTTAACCACCTGTTAAAGCGAAGCATTCTTCAGAGCTCCATCTATTACTTCTGTCAGCTTCTTATTCTGTTATTTGCTATATCTACAAATTTCTTATGTTATTGCCAGTATTTTTGCATGTTCTGCTCATTTAGCTAAACATCAGTCCTAGGCCTCTATATATGCTTCTGTACCACAGTAAGAACTTACACTGAAAGCAGATTCACTGCACATTCAGCTGAGAAAAGATCCTGGCGCCTCCTTGTATCTGGCAGACAGCAAGGATGAATGAATGCTCTTCCCTTGCCCCAGCTGCATGCTAGGGATAGACTGCGACTGTGTTTATCAGTTAAGCATTGAACTGTGAGGATCTGGAAATATGTTCCATAGCTATATCTGTACATTTAGATGCACTTTTGCTGCCACTTGGAAAGGAGATCATTGTGAGAACTCAGTATAATTTAGCCTTTAATATATACCATATGAACTCTTTTTCCCTTAATCATCTATAAAACATCATTTTTAAATGCAGCTATTTTTCAAAGCAATTAGATTTCTGAGGAATTTACAACTCCACATGTTGCAATATGCTTTGGAAATCAGATAATTTTATCATTATCAGAGGGTTATTTTGGCATGATGCACTTCAAAGGATGCAGTTTTACATCTGTTCAGCTTAAATAGTGAACAGCACTTCCTGTAATATCTGCAAAATTCTCTATGTGATAGTCTTCTTTGCATTGTTTGCTTAGAGCAAATTACAGTTCTCTTGGAATGGTGGCATTTAAGGAAGTAGAACCCTGTGCTTTCTCCTTACTTTTATAATGATCTCTTTTGAAATGGTCTTGGCATGAAGAGTCTGTCACATGAGTATATACTTTCTGCTATGCTGTGGAATTTATAAATGTATTATTGTGGTCTTAAATAACAATCAAGTATATATAGATGATGATACATCAGTAAATTTTATCATCTGAGCCCACTGAATAATACTTCAATTTTGATTTACTAATCAAGGGAGCTCATATTAACTTTTACTGCTGTAAGAAAAGACCTTGAATTAGCTTCTTCATGTCCTTTGGGAGTCTGGGTTACTTAACAAAAAATATATTTGAGATCCTTTTGTGTGACCAAGTGTTACAACTAATGATAACATATCTACGTATGAATTTTAAATCTAGAATACTCCAGAGTGTTTGTGCTGGATTCGATGGAAAAGGAATTTTATTGTTAAAATAAGTCATGGGTTAAGTTTTGCTTTCTGAATGCAGGGATTCAGGCTGTGTGAACAATATAGTAAATCATTCTAAGTCATTTTATTGAAATCAAATTGTAGGTTTATAAATACAGAATATGTATATTTAATCCTGAGATTTATATGCCTCTTCTGCAAAGTTCCAAAAAATGATGCTGTTGAAGCACAACTGACACTTAAGCACTGTTGTGGTGGTGCTGTGTGATGAGAGTCTCTTTCTAGCTAGGAAAGTGGATGCTCAAGGGCATGTATAGCAGCAATTTCACAAGAAGTCTTATTAATTACTAACAACTCAAGGGTGTAAAATTAGATCTCAGTGGGAATCATAGACAGAGAAAGCAAAAAAAAAAAAAAAAAGATGTTTTCTACCTATATTCCTTCTAATAAGAAGAACAACAAACTTCCTACAGTAGTATCTGAGCTACAGTTTTTTGTTCATTCTCTTAGTTAAGTATAGGAAAAAACTCCGGTCACAGTGAATGTATTTGAGTTCTACTATGAACACGTGCATAATCATTCAGTTGTTTCAAACTTGTTAAAAACACAGTTTTTTTATGTTAATATTCTCTTAGCTTCCTAGGATAGTGTAGATAAACCAGTGTAGAACATGTCATGATATAACCTGAATTTTCTATGCTATCTCTGCATGACAAGGACAAATCTGTTTGTTTAATGTGATTTATATAAAATGATAGTAAGTTAGGAAAGAAATGCTACTAGTCCTCAGTTGTGCCAAACTGTAGATAGTCCAGGGTGAACAAAATACCTGGCAGAATTTAACAAAAAAATTAAGTTTGTGTTTGACTCCAGATGTCCAGTGCTAGTTTATAAAGCTCAAGAAACTTTCCCTAAGCTAAATTAGGCTCATTCCTATATAGTTTCTTCTTACTTTATTGTCATTCATTTTTTGTCTTTTTGCTCATGCCTTCCACTACATGCAGGAAAAATTGTATTGAATGTGTTATACCTTTCAGTTCTAGTGTGACTGCTGTGTGGGCTGGAAGCAAGTAGCCCTTGGTGCTTTAGCTGGTCTTTACTGCCAGGATTCTTGCTCAGTTGGTCATTGATTGATTTTCCACTGTTCATTTTCATTCTACTGTTAGAAGGATGGAAAGGTGGAGAGAAATGTTAAAGGGCAGGGATGATGCTTCCAGAGAGAGGGTAGCAGACTACTGTGAATCACTGAAATGGACAGTATATTCTTCAAAAAGTAAAGACCGAGAAAACTGTAATCACATTAGTGAATTAGTTTACGTTAATTATATACATTGATGAACACTCATAGCTGCTCCTTTGCTAGTTCCAGTAATTTTTGTTAAAACAAAAGAGAAGCAGTTTGCAGAAAGGTTTTTGGAAGGATGTGGTCATAAGAAGGATTCGAACCTGGTGTCCTAGAACTAGGCATATTGTGCGTAGGAAAAATGGGAATTTCAAGTTTGGCTCTCAAACTAGGCCATTCAGTGGGTCTGATTACATTTTCAAAATAATTTAGCATATGAAAGAGGTAGCATATGCTAACTCTTATGAAAAGGGCTGCATAGGGAGTGTATGTGCCTGGTATTGGAGATGAGAAGCAACATCTGCTGACTGCTTACAATGGATAGTAGGAATGAAACCATCCATGTGTGCTCAGCATTTCCATGTGCAGCCACATTCAGCTTTCTCTTTCCTATGTTGAAAAGTATAATGAGAAACACTGAGAAAAAAAAGACTTGATGCAGGTAGTGATTTGGTGGATATCAGAGAGCTGTTAATTACCTTCCTCTTGCCTCAACAAAGGACATACACAGGGAAGGACTTCTGCCTAGTTTTTCTCATATCTTGCACATAGCTCGGTTTATTTTTGTTTAAAAAAAAAATCTAGATGGTAACCTGTGGTTGTCCGTGGCTAGTACATTCAGATCACAATTCCTCCAAGGAGCTAAAATCACTGCAACAGACCTCCCACTGAATCCTGTTGGGGCTCCTGAGAAAAATAATTAATCTCAAACCTACTTACTTAACCATAATGGAGACACTAAGCCATTTTTCTTAGCATATTCTCAGTAGAAATTCCCTGAAAAGTTCTATGCTTATGTTACCAAAGTAATATATTGTTAATTTTAGTACTAGTATTAATTGTATTAGTGGTGATAGTAGTGGTAATAGTGATATTATTTTTATTTTTATTATGATATTCAGGAACTTTTAGAGATCTGGCTTCACTTTGCTAAGCATTATATATGGAAATTGTGCCTATATTGGTTCTTCCCTCACAGCGTTTACATCATAAATAATGAGATGTGGACTCCAACAAGCTAATGAGCAGCTGGGTTCTCTTTGCAAAAAGATAAGCATGACTGTAGTATTTTGTCTGGATTGCTTTTCCTCATTTAGAGATCTGCAGTTTTTTAGTAGTTTTTGAAAAATTTTGGGAAGTCGAGTTCAATCTTTTGCAAATTTACAGCAGAATATGAAAACACTGGTATGTAAAGGGTTGAAGTTAGGTGGAAAGAATCTTTCATGGCCTTTTCTTACAGTAAAGACAGAATGATTAGATAAAGAAACATGAGGGCAGCCCTGGTTTTGGGCAAGCTGTGGGTTAGTTTGTGGTCAAGCTTGTAAATCTCTGGGGAATAAAGTCAAGCAACCTTGCAGAATGGCTGTGTTGCTGGTCTGCACATGTGAACAAAAGCTAGGAAAAAAAAGAGAAAACAGGCAAAGCCTTGGCTTTATGGTAGGAAGGGCATAAGAAACACCTTGCACAAAGATTTTCAAAACACATAGCTCTTGTCTCTTTGTATCATTTAATATCTACCTTTGCTGTGATTTGTGGTTTTATTTTTGACTTGGAGCATGTATTTCTATTTCTCTGTAGTGAAGGGCTGTATGTCCTGTTCTGAAGGAATAAATGGTAAACTAGACAGATGGTTTACTTGACTTTCCCCAAGTTTCTCTAAGGCTTGATTTTGCCCACATCTGAAGAATGACAGGTAATTCTTGCTGTGCCAGGGTAGCCTATAACGAGGCTTAAAATCCCAGACTAGACAACAGTGTAGCAAAGCAGATTTAAAGCCATCACGAAGTGCTTATTCACTCAGCAGCAGGAGCTTTGAAGATGATCAGTGTGATAAGTGACAGTATCTGCCACTGTATAGAGGAGCAAAGAGACTCCAGTGGTTGCAGCCTGAGGTGCTCTGGCTTGTATTTGTGGGTTTACTTTGTCTGCAAGCATCGTAACTGAATATAATCTTTCTTCTAACAGGTTTAGCTATTCTATAAGCAAACTGGACAAAGGCATGGGACACATTTCCTTTGGAAATATTTCTTTGCAGGCAACTGATCTGTGAAGATACGAATCCCTTGGTGAAGCCCCCACTCTTGCAACAAAGCTGATGTTACACAAGGCAGGTTCTTGTGTTCTGTTCTGTCTTAGGAATAGAATAAAAAGGAAAAAAGAAGCAGGGAACATTCAGTCTGTCTCTAAAATTCTGTGCTAATGATCTAGTTACAAGTTTACATCGGATTCAGGAGCAACTTCATTTGTTTGCAAAGGTTTTCTTCCTCTTGCTATATAAACCCTAGCAATAACTCATCAGAAATATGTCAGGAGACTTGCAAAGACATACAAAACAAAAACAAAAGCAAACTATTAATTCAGAGAATTATTCTCTGAATCTTATAATTCAAAACAATTAACTTAATAATGATTTCTGCTATCGGTTCCACCCTCATTAACTGTTCATTACATCTGTGCATTGTGCATTGATCCATCCTCTATACCAGTTTATTCCATTCTTACACTTAACAGTTGTACCCGTGAGCCTGAATTTATTGGAAGAGTTAAATGACATTTAATGCACTGTAGCTGGGAAGCAGAGCCAGCAGACAAACCTATTGTTATGCTGATGGAGCTTCTTGCATTGCATCTCACTGAGCTCAGCATTATCTTCCATGATGCTCTCAAACCCAGTAAACAGATAGGAGGTTTAATATCTTCTGAACTGTGTACAGTTCTGATTTGTTTCCTTAATGAGCCGTTAGTTTCAGGTATTGTTTTTTTTCTAAATATGCTTAACTGCTTAAGGCAGTCATAAACAGAACAATCAAGCAGCAAAATAGTCTGGAATCTGGAGGTAGTTTTCTCTCAAGTCTGAGGAAGCAGCAGTGTAGTGTTCCTATTTTTAAATCAGAATAAAATAAGGAGGAAAAAACTTCTAAAAACATAAAACAATACAAGTATAAAAGAGAGTGACTCGCCCAATTTCTGTAAAATTGGGCAGTTAAAAATAAGACTTCTAAGTAATTTCCCAGGCTGAAATATAGTCTGTAGACCAAACTATTTTTCAAAAGGACTTGAAGTCTCAAGATCACTTACAATCTATGATAGCTCCTAATAGTAGCTCTGATACCACCCTTCAGTATACAACCTGCAAGCATCACTGTTGCAGCTACCGTGGTCTAACAATATATGAAAAGAAAATTTGTGAGAAGGCGTTACAACTGATATATTTTGAAAAAAACTAATCAAGCTTTCAGACACATACATCATCCTTCAAAAATACTAAAGTAATCCATTGTATGTTTTGGACACCGTTGGCCTGAGCCATGTCTGGTGAATGTTGGTAGAGAAGCTTTGCCATCTGTGAATCTCGGTTGCTACAGTCTGTATTTCATACAGGAGATCCAGAATGGGAGTAAACTTCATTAAAAAAAAAAAAAAAAAAATCTGTGCTAGCACGTAACCCTCTAACCTACAGTTAAAATGAAGAAGTGAAGGGTTGTTCTAAGGGAAGATAACAGACTCTATGTAGAGTTATTACCAGAACAAAAATTAGTTTGTTTATTCATTTTAGTTTGGCCCTGAGGCTGACATGGCTAAACTCAGCAGCAGACTAGGAGTGTGAAACTATAGAGCAATGGGCTGCACTTGGAGGATGCCTGAGTCTTGAGCTTGGTGTCCGCGCAGGGTCACTTGGCTGGTAGTGGTTCCACCTAGAAGCTCTTCCCAGCACCCAGCACAAGCCTTGGTATGAATGAACATTAAATAGGGCATGTGGCAGCATGAATGGTGGCCACAATCTGCATGGAAAAGCCTGGGCCTGAGAAAAGGGCTAGTGCAACCCCTCCACAAGAGGAGGTGTTGCATCCTCTACATGCCTAGAGATACCAGGAAAGTATCCCTGAGAGTAAATAAACTCTTAGAGAGAAATTTTGCAAAGAGGTAGCATTAAGCAATCTGCTCTCCTTTCAAAACACAGCTTGACTTATCTTAAAGATGCGTTGAATTTATGTTGGTTTTGGGGTTAGAGAATTAGATTTGAAATTTGTAGAGAAAAGTGAAGAAACAGATGCACAACCTCTAAATCACTGCTTTAGAAATGATTCATCTAAAGAAATAAACAGCAGTTCCCTTATTTATGTATACACATAACATACACATTGTTTTGTGCCAAAGTTAGGAATAAAGCCTTAAATCACACAAATAACAAGGGATTTCTGAAGGAATGCAAGAAATCATAAATACTTCAGTAATGAGAAATAAAGACAGGCACTCAGTTCAGTGGTAAACTACTTTCAGGTATAATGTGTGTAGACTTAGTAACGCAGGAAGTAAAAAAGATTTGTATTTGTTATATGAAACTCTACCTTTGACTTTACAGAGTGTAGTTTTATGGTAAGGTTGTATGACCCTAGTCATACAAATTTCAGTACAGGTCTTTATGAGGGTTTTTTCCTTCTTTCAAAAGACATAAAAAATGGTTTTAGGAAAATTTGGGCAATTAAACAACTGTATTGGGAACACTGCAACGCTAAATTTACATCAAGGTCAGGAAATAGATTTTATGCAAGAAAAAAGAAAAAGGAAGAGAAAAATTAAATCAATATTTATTATGCACATTCATTATTCCATTATGCCAGTTTCAAGAGGTTGAAGAGCCATGATTTCATAATACTGCTCAGACAATTCGAATGAGACTTTTTGCTGGTGGAACTGTGTATGGCAGGCACAGCAACTTTGACACAGTACTTAAAATAAAATCTAACTCCCATTACAAACAGCTTGTGGTCCTTGTTGCCTAATAATCTTTTATATTTCAGAGATAACAGAGAGAATGGAAGTTCATATGTGGGAAGAACTGTTATTTTTATCTGGTATGGATTAGTGTATACAACTTATTTTGATGTTAAATAAAACAAAATAGTTCTAAGTAATATATAAATATTGTCTTGCATTTACAAAACTACAGATGTTGCAGGTGGGACTACAGCTTCAAGCCTTAATCCAAGTTTATGCCAGAATAGTTATCTGTGAGGTGAAAGTTTATTTTAGAGAGAACATCCTTCCGCCTCCCACATCCTGGAGGTCCTTTTTGTAGCTTTGTTGATGAATAAAAACAAGTGATTAATGTGAATTACACGGTAGCAGCAATATGTCTTTACAGATACTCCTGAAAAATATTGCTGACAATTATCTTTAGTTAGGACTTCTTAGAAAACTGAGATTAAACAGTCATTCCTTTTTTTTTTTTTTTAATTCCTATGGAATTTACATGGCATTCGTAATCAGTAATTTAGCACTCTGCCTTCTGAGGGCTGTAGGGCAATATTCATGCGTTTGCACTGATTTTCCTGTAGATAACTGAATATACACTGATAGACCCTTTTTTTGTCCAATGAACAAACAAGCAAGAGCTGCCAATCAGCAGAAGATGAGAAAACCTATAGCTCCTTTGTGGCTGTGTAGCTCATTTCATGTTCTCTGGTCCCTTGAGTGATATGGGCATGGTAATGTTTGCTTTTTAGCTGTTAGAATAGATGATGGGCTGCTTTTAATGTCTACCTTATTCTTGGCAATATCAATAAGAAAACAAATCACAGCTTTTGGGGAACAACGGGAATTCTTCTTGTAAGTATAGTATCAATTTCAACACTGCTGGTCTGACAGAGGCAGATCAGATGTCATTTTGAATAGTACACGTCTGACCAAGGTGGAGTAGTTAGAGAGGGTTACCCTGGAGGATTCTGATTTTATTTAAGTAACAAAATCCCTGTGGAATTTACACAGAAGTCCAGTGTAGTCCAGTGTTAGAGGACATCCAATACTGGAAGACTTACCCAGTAAGAACCTTACATAGCAGTCTCAGCTTTGTAAAAGGACAAAGCAGATTTTAAAAGGAAAAGAAGCCGCTTTATAATATTTTGTTTTCCACTTTACATTATTATCATTTCTTGTCTCCACTATTTTTTACAACTTTAATTTCTATACAGTTAGTAGCACTGGCAACTATTGGTGAGATCAAAAAATGAGAATGGTTTAGCGGTGACAAACAAGGTGGCTTAAATAAGAACAGTGAAGAAAAACTGTCTGGCAATCACTGTAAATCTGTGTTAAATTAGAAAATAATTTTCAGTATCAGCAATTTGGCAGGAGTTCAACCCATACTATTCGAATGCAGCCTTGGTGATAATAAAACCACCAATAGTAATCCAGGAGTTGTCTGAATTATTTGTTAGGAAGTATTTTTAGATAGAGCTTTTTCTTTCAATGGGTAGCTTAACAGCAGAACAAGCACAGCTTATCTGTTATATTTACTTTTCGTATCTATTTTATGTTTGTTTCATTTCTTTCGGTGTATAGACTTTTTTCAAACTGTCTTTTGTGACAGTATGTTTCTCCGATGTGCAGTTTCCCTTCCCAGGTTAGATGACTCCTATTTTAAGAAAAAGTAATTGGTAGGAACAGCAGAAAGAACAGATCTAGTGTGTTTATGCTTTTTTTGTTTGGTTTTGTTCATGATGACACTGATTCCATAATTTGTCGGTATCATCTAAGTAGTGTTGAGGAAACTGTTTTTACTGACTTAATTATTAATACTCATTGTTTTTTTGGTGAAATCAGTGAATGCTTATGATTATCAGCATCCTTCAGTTGACACTGACACTGACCTTTCAGGACTGAACTGTTCACATAATCCTAGATATAAATACCAATTCGGCCATAATTGAGAGAGAATGAGATGTCAGGCATTTACTGGCTGTTCAGTTGATGCTATAATTGGCGTTCTCTGTTCACATTAGCACAAGGTAATTGTGTTTGGATTTGCATATATATAGTGCCAGTTCTGAATGGGGAATAAGGTCATTTCTCTTCTTCTTGTTGTTTGATTAATTGCCTAAGCACTAGGGCTGTGCTCAGGACTTTTCAGGTAACTCTTATGTATTCTCGGATTGCTGTGTCTGCCAAATTCAGAAATCAAATTAACTGTATGCTGCCATCTGTGTTCACTTATTGCTGTCTGTTTTATTTGCTTAACTATGTCTCTTTCAAAGCTCTAAGTGTGGACTAGAGAGCTGCTAAAGGTTTTGTAAGGTGATATTTCTGAGTGTGCCTGTGAAGCCAAACTCCCAGTTTTTCACTGTCATCCATAACCCACCGCTTCCTCCACCCAAACATGAGGGAGGGGGAAATGAAAGGCAGCCCTATTGGAGCAAATAGTTAAGGCAGAATGCTTGCCCATCTTTGGTTTTCCATAATTAAAATGGACAATATTCCAGAATTGACTTAAACAGTGTTTAAAATCTTAGATTTTTGATTGAAGTGATTGTAGTGCTACCCAGGGGTGACCAGACTGCAGGAAGTCTAGTTCTTTAGTTTAATAGAAATAAGTTGAACTGCCTTTGTCACCTGCTATCTGCTACCATCTCTGTCCTCATTGCTGCCAAAAAGATATTGAGCTCCACCTGAGGTTTGTGTCAGGTAGAGCTTTGATACAATCTTCTGTTAAATATACTTTATAGCATGGGCAATGTCTACCAACAAGTTTCAGAAATTCCAAAATTCCAACAGCAAAAAATTCAGAAGGATTAGTGTGTTTTTTTGTTCTGGACTTGAATTTTGAAAGTGTTGGACACTCATCCCCTGGGGACACTCATCCCCTGAAAATCAAGCCCTTTAGGTATCTCAAGAAAGGAAAATATTAGAAACCTTAAAAATGGAAGCAGTAAGAATAACTCAACCGTTTGGAAAATGTTGGCAAAGATTTTATTTGGGTATCTGTTACCTCTCTGCCTTCTACCATTTTTAGCATTTTTTCTTTATCTCCACCAGGGCTTAGAGCTTATAATTTGAATCTCTCAAAAGTGCCATGCTGCAAGTCATTATGGGAAATGGAAAGGTTAATGAATTCTCTTCTGTTACTCGGATGTTTTTGCTGGTTTTGAGGAAGAATGAAAACTGATTCTGACCTATACTGAAAACAGCAGGTTGCTAAGGAGAGAGAGACCGGCGGCCCTAGGGATATCATGATGCAGAAGCAAAGAAGAATTGCTTCCAATGTCAAATCATTCAGTCTTTAGAAGTGGGTCCCCTTTGGGAAAGTTTTAATTTAAACTGCTGCATGGGAACCTCCATACACTAGGGAAATAGGCCATGCATTGACTGTCTTTGAGCAGAATGATTCCTCCAAAGACCATCTCAATGCGTGTAACACAGAGAAGCTCAAATAGGCTGGTGACAATGATGAGAGAAAAGGAATGAAAACATTCTTGTCCTGATATGAGTGCCCTGTAATACTTGCAGAGGTTAGTTATTGGAAAAAAAATGGTGGTGTTTGGACCTGTAATATTTTAACTTGTGTGCACGGTACCTTCAGGGTCAAGTTTCCAGGCTGTGTGCTAGTGATCTTTTGTCTTTCCACAGGTGTGGATTTGTTGGCATTGACTTAAGGGTCTTTGCAGTTCACTTCCTTATCCAGGTTCAGTTTTGTGTGATTGGAGTAAACAATTTCTGACTTATATCTTTGACAGTTTGATAGATGCAAGAAACAAATTGTTCTCTGCATAGAGCAAATGTGAACATATGGTCCCAGGATGGCCAAGAAGAATAGAAACAGGAACAGTCTACAGGGCATGTACTGCATTCCTTTGCACTGTTCTTTGAACTGTTTGGTAGCTAAGGCTGCCTTCATCTTGTGGTTGAATGAAGAAAGGATGGGGAACCATGAACGGACACGTCTTGAAGGGAAGTCAGTGAATAGGAGTTAATGCAAACGCTCTCCCACCATATCGGTTCAGTTTTTGTTGTGTGGATACTAACCCTTTTGACGGGATGCAGCTGAGACCAAGTTAGCAATGGGTAACTATTTAGCTAAAGGGAGAAAACATCTGGAAGTCCAAAAACTTTGTTAGTGGAGCAAACTATGGAAATTCATTAATTATCAATAACTGAGGGGGGAAATGAAAATCTCTGGACAGATGAGAACAGAAAGTTCTGATTTACAGTAACCTGAGACTTAATACATTTTTTGAAGCTGACATCTTCTGTGAAACAAATGTGGAGTCCCAGGTCGATATGATATAAACACGTATTTCAGTTTTTAGTTGTGTTCTTACACCTTTCATAAGCTCCTTCTAGTAAAATTAACATTCCTAAGAGCATTTATAAGTTTTTGTTTGTTTGTTTCTTTTTGGTTTTGAAGTGGAAGATTTTTGCTATTTTGCTCTAATATGCATTTATATTTTTATCTTTGTGCTAAACATGTTGACTTAGTGATCCTTCTAGAGCATCATGCTAAGGCTTGCTTTAAGCAATTTACAATTCATCAAGAAATAAATCTGTGATTTTTAAAGGTATTTACACTGAGATGTTTCTTGTTTGCAAAATAATTTTGGAGAATAACTTAAGATTACTGGTCAGTTTGGAAATAGCTTATGCTGACATTGAAGAAAAATGGCACTTTTTTGCGTTTACAATTACCTTTTTTATTGAATTTGCATCTATAAATATTTGTATATCTTTATATCTGTCAATGAGTACTTCCATTTTGATTGAAAAAGTTTAAGTCAAAAGTACAGATGGTACTTGTGGTAGGTCAATAAAAGATGATATTTGACATCTCTAGTTGTGCTGAAAATAGTTATCATTTGCATACAGCCCAACAGAAGTTGCCAGTACCCAAAATGTTTTGATTTTTGACACATTATGTTCAATATATATGGTTTAAAATAATTGTAATAAACTTTGTGCTAGCTGGTTTAAGATTGTGGTCCTGCTTTATGCAGTGAGGTTTTCATAAAGACAGCCAGGGAGATTGCTGTAGTTTTCTTCTGGCCTAAAATGTTTTGTAGTATTGGATTGTAGTGTTGGATTAGTCAGCCCTCATGGCCCTTGCCCTCATGGGCAAGAAGGCCAGTGGGATCCTGGCCTGTGTCAGGAGGAGCGTTGCCAGCAGGTCGAGGGCGGGGATCCTGCCCCTCTGCTCCGCTCTGGTGAGGCCGCATCTGGAGTACTGGGTGCAGTTCTGGGCTCTCCAGTACAAGAGGGACGTGACGCTTCTAGAGAGTCCAGCGTAAGGCCACGAAGACGATTAAGAGACTGAGGCATCTATCGTATGGGGAAAGACTAAGCAAGTGAGCTGGGTCTGTTTAGTCTAGAGAAGAGAAGATTGAGAGATCTGATCAGCTTATTCAAGTATCTGATGGGTGATTGTAGGGAGGATGGGGCAAAACTCTTCTTAGTGGTGGCCAGTGATAGGACAAGGGGTAATGAGTACAAGTTGAAACACAGGCAGTTCCACCTCCATGTGAGGAAGAACTTCTTTCCTGTGAGAGTGACAGAGCCCTGGAACAGGCTGCCCAGAGAGGCTGTGGAGTCTCCTTCTCTGGAGATCTTCCAAACCCGCCTGGATGCCACCCTGTGCCACGTGCTCTACGTGTCCCTGCTGGAGCAGGGGGGTTGGACTAGATGATCTCTAGAGGTCCCTTCCAACCTCAAATGCTCTGGGAGGTAGCAATGAAGATGGTCAAGAATATACTAAACTTGGTACTACTACTTGCAAAACATTGTTTGTCATAAGATCTGTTCAGGTGTTTAAATATGCTGATTTAGAATAAATTTATAAACTTGTTCACCATTTTCACCTTTATAACCTATCTGTGTCCTTCTGTATTGTTTTGGTGTTCTCAGTAGTATGCAAAATTCTCTTAAAATTTAATGTTGTAGCTGTGCATAACTATGTTGGTGCAGCAATAAAAGTCTAATCAGACCGTGAAAAGATGTTTCCTTCAAAGAGAGAAAGTAGATCTATGTACTTCATTAGACCTTCCAGAGGACAACAAATAGTGACAAAAATGTAATAGTTTCCAAATGGTAGCTCTGGGAACATTGAGAGCCACCAACAAGAACACAAACAGCTGTGAGTTCAGTTTATGCTCTTCAATTTCCAGTCATTAATATGCTTTAGTATGCAGGAAGAGGGAATAGAAGGACAAATATTCTTACTAGTGCAGTGTTTATAGGGAGAGTGGTAAATATAAAAACCAGAGCTGATATTTTTTATACATATAAAGGAAAAGTTCCTGGCCAAGCCTGCAAAGCATTTAGAATATTAATGATATGGCTGTTTAGTGGGGTTTTTTGTTTGTTTGCTTGTTTTTGTAGTTTTAACTTATGGTTTAATGGAGCCACACCTGGAGTTCAGTCCCCAGAAACCCAGGGGAAGTGTACCAGGGAGAGCTCCATCTTCTTCTGTGTGGGGCGGATCTCACGCAGGGCAGCTCTGCAGACAGCCATGCGGTGCAGATTCTTTACTATGAGCACACAGAGACTAAGAATGATTCCCCTACCTAAACAGAAGGAAACACATTCACTGAATCTGCCATCTCTGGTATATACAGTCATGTGTTTAATCAGATTCTAACTTCTATCTTGCTTTTTTTCAGCCCGACTGAAGCAGCAGAAAGCATTCAGCGATGTACATAACAATGTGGAATTGATGTCTGCTGCATTGGTGTCTCATCTTCATTCTTCTCAGTTTGATATTTCTTGTCTTTTCTCATGCTCTTCAGCATGTTTGTAGCATCCATCTTTCTCTGTTTCATATACATTGCCCTTCTTACCTTAGTCCAGAAGAAAAGCATGCACACTGAGTATGAAGATGAATTAATAATTCCTATACGTGCTGTATTTTGCATTCATTAAGTGAGAGCACTAAAACAAATTAGAGGGTTACTTAATGTGCTGTAAAATGATTACCATATGAGCAGTCAATTAACAAGATAAAACTCGCAATAATGCCTTAAAGGTGAAATGTGAGAGCTTTTAATAAAAAAAAAAGAAAGAAAGAGAAGAGAAACCTTCTTGGCACTCAAATCATCATCAAAGTACACAGACAAACAACCATGACAAGTACACTCTATTCCAGATGCTTTAAAGATCATCCCCTTCATTACTGCTGTATCAAGACCTAATTGTATGTCCATCCCCACCAGAGGTATTAAAGCTATTAAAGGTCTTGCAGCAAACACAGCTCCAGGAGCTTTGGGGCTATGTTTTATCAATGGGAACATTTTGAAAACCCAGCCCCTAACTCACATTTTCTATCTGGGCACTAATAAGCTGTTTAATGCCAGGTAATCCAAGCAGTAAGCCCAAAGTCATGCCATGCCCTTCTTATTAATATGTATGTAATTTGCTGCAAATGCAGCTCACACCATAGTTTCAACAACTGTTTTCACAGACTGCTGTGCTACAAAATGCTGTATTAAATTGCTTGAATTAAATATAATCTGGACAATCTAGCAGTTTTCACCTAGCTAATGTGCATAACACACCAAATGTACATGGAGAATACTCTGACTTGATTTTTACTATCTTGCGGATTAAGTATAAAATCTGATTTCAGTCTGATAGCAACAATGCTTCATACCTTCAAAAATGTGCCCTTAGAAATTATCTTCCCATCTTCCTGTCTCAGTGTGTGATTATTGTTGCCTTTGACAAGGGTAAATTGGAATGGTTGAGGAAGTTGCTGTGCCAAGCAGCAGTTAAATTTACCATTAGCAAGACCTTCCTTGAGTGCATTTACAGAGATGGCCTGAGTTGCAGGATTAGGCCCCGAACATCACATGCACTCCCTTGCTGCACCTGGAGTTTTGATACTCTGCCTGACTTACGATAGAATGTAGCAGAAGTGCATCCAGGTAGAGGATTCAATATTTTGTTTTATGTTGATCTCCTGTAGTATTTCATATATGATCTCTGCAGAAACTGTTCTTGAGTCATTTGGTAGTGTATTTTCGACAGATTTGGCCATTTGTTTTCTCCAAAACTCATGGTTATTAATGTTTTTGCCACAGTGTCCCGCATACAGAAGTCACAGATTTCAATGAATTATTTTTCCTAAGACCAGTAGATTGACTAAGTCAGAGTATGTTTCTTAGAATAGCATTTAAGGGGTTTTAGAGAAAAGTGTTTTGTTCTGTGTAGTTTGTTCTCGTATATTCATGAAGTACTTTATTCCTATATATATTCTGTATACCAGTGTGCACACAAGCTTTGCGTCTAACTTGACCCTTGATGTTGTTCTAAAGCAAACTTCTAGTATTCAGTGAATATTTTGTTCCTTAGGAGAAAATTCAAGTCATAAAGACAGGGTGACTGATTAAGTATACACTTAGTTTAAAAACAGCAGTTTCTTTCCTTTGGATAGAGTAATCTTTTCAAATGTTTATTGTATAATAGGTGTATAGAGGTATGAGTCAGCCCAAAACTTAGCTAATATGCTGTCTGCTCGATGCTATTTATTCCAAGCACAAGTCCAAAATGTACTGGAAGTTGTACAGACAGACAAAGAAACTTAAAACCTGCCTGAAGAAACTAAAACCTTAAAACTTAAAAACTTAAAAATACATACAAGACATGTAGGTGTCTCAGACATCAGTCTCAAGAAATGCAAATCAACAATATAGATTAGTTTGTGTCTCATTGGACTTAAAATGAGAGAATAACTTTCTGATGGTGTTTTTGTCAAGGTTCTGTGAAGGGAAGAAGCTAAGGTATGACAGCTGTAGCAAATGTGTGTGTGTGTTTAAAAGAATAGTTGTGCAAGTATTCTCCTGCAAAATTGATAGATTTCTTTTGACATTGATAATCATTTTCTGAACATCTGGCATGTTGCCTTTCCTCTGCAAATGAGGTTTTGAATTAAAAATGTATTACCTGGATTGACAGGAAAAGTGCCTCCTGATCATAAGACTTACAGGCCAGTAATGTATGTTTGCTGTACTGCTTCGACCTGTACAGGAAATCAACTGAATCTCCTCTGCTAGGAAAAGGCTTGGAGTACAAGGACCTGGGTATACATGTTTATTTAATATCTGACATTTTTAATGCCTCCTCTGGTGGTAGCACTGGTTTTAGAGACACATACTTGTAAGCCTATTTGCAGATGTCAGTGTATGCATTATGTGGGATGCACTTTTTGATGTAGTATGCTTTGTGGTACCACTTCACAGACATCTCTGTCTGAAGGGTTTGATTGAATGAGTTGTCATATCAGGAAACTCAGTGAGTCAATTTATTTTACTGATCTTCCTGTAAAATACATGAGGACTGAGCCAAGACCTTCTGTGTTCCCAGAGTCATTTCAGCAGTCCTGTCTGATAAATCAGATTGAATCACATTCAGTAAATGCTGGAGCTTGCACCCCCCTCCACTCCAACTTTAGCTGGACTATGAAGTCGGACACACAAAATCCAATCACAAACAGCATGGCTTGAGCTGTGAGAAAGAGACAGAATGAGAAAATGAAAAGGAAAGAGACAGAAGGAGAGGTGGATTTATTTGATAGTTATCACTTACTTATGCAGTCTTTGGTCCCATATATATTCGAAGAGCATATGTGACTGAAGTCTTAAGGAAACTGCTTAGTGAGTATTTGAAATTATGTACAAAATTCTGTACAAATTCTGAATGGAAACAGCAGTATCTGTTGCACAGATTTGCTTTAGAACTAAAGTATAGTATACAATTACTCCGGCTTACTCAATGTGGTATATACTGTAGGTAATTTTAATTATGCATTTCAAAAATCAACAAGGGCTTCAGTTGAAAGAACCTGTTACTAGTTTCTGCTGTAAATTATTTTATGGACTTAGATCTGAAATGGTTATGTATAATTAAGAAGAAATCTATTCATGATGCATAAAATCTTGCAATTTTTAGTCCTTGTTTAAGCTAAAGTCACTCTCTGCCTGGAAGAGTTCACCCTCATCTGGGCCAAAGATCTTAATACAATTTGTATAAATCTCTAGTTGCAACTTGGAAAATCATAGTTTCACCAAAACAATATGATTCTCACTCCATAAATAAATAAATAAATAAATACACTTTACAATTTAAAAAAAAAAAGAGAGAGAGACTTCAGCTGTTTGCATGAAAGTAAGCAGGTGCTAACATGTTTACTTGGAATGTGGGAAATCTTGTTGAAGACATGATCAGAATTAATCATGATAGAAGACTGTACCTTGGTCTCCTCTATTTCGGGCAAGTGTCTGAAACACAGAAATGTTTTTCATCTATTTATTTTCTGTTGAAAAGAGGAAAAAAAAAGAACATGAAATGAGTTCTTCCATGTGTGGATTTTCATTTATTATTTTTTGAGTGATAGTGTCATGGAAAATTTTTTAAAAGACTTTTTTTTTCCATCCTTAAAGTCAGATTTTCCATCCTTAGTCAGATTTTACTAGGGTAGGACTTTGTATTCAAATCTATCTTTTCACCATTTTCCCACATGTATTTTATCAGACACTGTTGCACTCTAGAACTATTACAGTCATTCTTCCACTCTCCTTCCATTATGCTCTTAATCCTATTTAACCATATTCCGCAGAAGAATCTGTAAATGTAATTGGTATACTAATGATATGGGCAGAATTAGCCCATGAAACAGGTCATACTTTGTTTTCCTTTCTCAATCTCTTTTACATAGACACTATTTTGTAATATACAAAAGATAAAATTTAATGTATCTTAAAATGACTGAGAAAAAGGCAAAAGTGCTCTTTGATGGTGCTCCTAAAATGCTGTCAGCTAGCTAATTTAACGTAGCAAAAAAAAAAGCAGTTTTCAAATGGAGCTGAGCCAGTTTGTGCCAGTTGAACTTACAGTATAAACATAGTTCTTTGTGTTTAGACATTTCTACTGATTGTAAACAGAACTTGAATAATCAAGTCTGATTTTTGAGGCTGTGTGAGAGGATTGAATCCACGTAAGTTTTCTTAGTGCATATATACTTACCTTGCTTTCATTTCTTTCTGATGCTGATTGGAGAGAGCTCATCTTCACAAGGGAAAATGTAGTTATGATTTTCTGAAGCCATTTAATTCCTGTCCTCGCCAGTGAGATTTCTAACAAAGCTGGCTAGAGTTAGAATTTTTTTTTCCATTGTCAAGAATAAAACAAACATCATTATAGCAGGATCAGGTAACCAAACAGCTTCCAGATAGAAAGTACGCTGGGCTTTACCATCCAGGCTCATTGCCGTCTACTGACTCCAAAGCAAAAGGGTTTGTTTTACTATAACGCTACTCAGCTTCTCCTGTTTGCTTTTCAATTCCAGTGACTGAAATTCACGGGCAACACTTAGAGCTCACCTCTACTGCCCAGATCACTGTCCCCAGGCAGCCACTGTTTGTAAACCTGCCGACTAGTAACTCGTGTCTCAGCTTTAAAGCTGCAACCGAGAGCTTCTGTGTTACAGGCAGTTCTGTAGTCGGCAGTGATGCTAGCAGGAGCCAGCATGGGAATCACTGTGGTCCCTTGATCCTGTTCTCCAGGTGTGTGTTGAAGAAGGAGAATTCCTAAGAATTCTCCTGCAAAAAGGGAAAAAGCATTAAATTAAATACAGACTAGCCTATTGTACAGACAGGTTGTCAGAGAGGCAGTAATGCAGCAAGATTGGGTCCAGAGGAGCAAGTTACAAGTGTCTCTGCAGTGGATCACTTAGATCATTGTTGTCTAAATCATCGCGGCACTGGATTTTTTTTTGTTAATTTTTTTGTTAAGTATTAGGAAGGTCGATGAGCACAACTAACCTCATTTTCAATTTCTTGTTTTTGTTTCTTGCAACACAGCATCTGGAGGAGATCAGAGGAAAACGTGACTTTCAGACAGCGGAAAGCCATTAGCTTTTCCTTGGAACCTCCAGCCTACCAAGACACAATATATTGACCCTAGTATAAAGTTTTACTGTTTTCCTTTTCTTTTCTACCCTATTTTTTTTGTTTTGATATTATTGTTCAGGTTTGTTTGTTTGTTTGTTTTTCTGGAAATACATAGACGGTGCTTCTGAGGACTGTCAGATACAAAGTGAAGAAGTAATTGTGGATGAAAATGCTTTACTAGTCATCATTGCATTACTTGCAATGGGCTTTGGAAAGATATACAGTATTTCTACTTTACTAATTTGTCCTTTCTTTATTCATTTAGCTGGGCCTCCTTATGAGTTTTCTTCTGCTTTTCAGGATTATCCCTTTCCCTCCACCCTTTCCCCACTCTGGGTTCTTTAGTACTTTTAGAATTTGTTCTGCCTTCTACTCCCCTTAACTGCTACAGCCTTCTATAATAACTCAATGGAATTATTTCTTTGAAAACAGATTACTCAAAAAAGCATCTATTAGTGACTGTTTGAAGAGGCCTGTGACTTTATGCTGGCACGTGATAACTTTGGTTTGGGAAATCTCTTTCCCAAACCTAATTTGAGGCAAGAGATGTCCTTTCATCTGAGCAGACAATAGAGGGGTTGGTTGCGTCTCCTCTGGGAGTTGCTGGAAGCTCTGCAGGAATGGAGAAAGAGAAACCTTTGTATCAGAAACCCTTCTTTAGTGCTAGCTGTTAGGGCGGGTTTGGAAAACCGGCATGTTCTGCTTTCTTTAGGGTTTATTGGTTTGGAGTGTCCTCTCTCTCTTCCTTAGCCTGACCAGTCACTTGGCCTTTAAAACACTTTTCTTCTATCTACACATTGACATACCTGACACTGCCTCTGAAGACTTTTTCTTGTATGGTTTCTTATTCTTATTTCTTGTCTTTTTGATCTATACTATTAAATTCTAGGTGAGTGCTGAGTTTGTCCTCTCTGGTACTAGAATAAGATGAGAGATTTTTTCTTTTTTATCCTTATTGATCTTTTAAATAACGCTTTCTTTCCTGACCATACAGCTTAGTTGATCAATGATACGGTGCAACATCTGTAACGTGTGAGTTTGTAAGAAGAATGTGTCCTATAAATGGTTTGCCTAGCCCATTCATAGGAGTGCTATGCATAATCTCTTCTCAGATAACCCACAAAACTCCAGCAAAGTATGAATGTGAAGTTATCTTAATGGCTTTAATTCTTCTGCACATTAGCAGCTGAACACATACAGCTATTTATTTAGCTCACACAACATATTTTGTTACAAAGCAATAGTGATTGCTCTAAATAGCAGTGCCAAAATTCCTACAGAATGTATATAGATTGCCCCACTGTTTGCAGGATGAAATTCTTATTTGTAGTGAAATCAGGGAAGGGTATAGTTTCATTTTCAATCTTACGAAGGGTTTGCTTGCAAAGTATATTTTCAGTGCAGTGCTAAGACAAGCACTGTCCACTGTCCTGAAGGCTGAACCCCTAATCTTAATTTTGAAAATACAGCTTTCACTTAACAGTGTGCTAGTTATCAGCTTTCGAAGAAGTGATGCTATAAGATAAAGAATCCTTTTCAGGCAAATGTCATCCCTGAAAATCACCTCTGATATAGTTTTATATATAAGGTGAGAGCCTTCCTAAAGACTGAATGAAATTAATTAGCTCGAGCTTTGTAGCACTGCTCCCATCTTGCTGAACTGACAGCTGAAGTGAAAGGTGCGCTCTGACTGCACAGCACTGCTACATTATTCTGCACCTCTGGAGAAGTCTCAAGGGTCAAAACCAAAGAAGCCTGTCTTAGCTGTCATGGTAAAAAATGGGCAGAATTTGCTGCTTTCTTAAAGTTCATAATGTCATTTTGCCCTTTGGCCCATGAGAGAGGCAAGTTGTTAAGGGATCCAGACTTAGGTATATTCTGCTTGCAGTTTTAACACTATTGCTGCCCTTATGCAGCTAATAATCAGAATAGTGAGGAATAGGAAGGAGTATTGAGAGTGGCTTCTTGGGCACCGGCTTCTGAAAAATACCTCTATCAATCAGCTTAAATGAATAGCTCTTTCCTACCATTGTCAATCTAACTGCTGCATACAGGCTTCAGAGCTACCCTACCACTGATGATATATATTTCACTCATAAATACCAAATGTAAGCCTAAATACCAAATAAAACCCTGCATTTGCTAATGCAAGGTTGCAAACTAAAATGCTTTCTCAGACAGGGCTCTCCATATACATCAGAACAGGCAAGAAATGATGCAGAAGGGACTGGAACTTTCTTGATGAGTGACAGGAGAGCCGGTGTGTACCTGTGGTTTTTTTTATTTAACTCAGGATAGGATGTCTTTAGAGTGAGAGGAATTTCTCCTTAAGCTTCTTAAAGCACGTGGGGAAGAAAATTCCCTTCCTATGGAAGGGACACAGGAGTGAAGGATTCTGAACTTAGTTAGTTAGTAGTTTTGTAGAATCAACGGTGGCCTCAGAAAAGCATCGTGAAAATAAAAAAAAATTATGAGCTGTCAGTCACATAGGACGCAAAGTTTTCTACTGCCAGCAAGCAGGAAAAAAGAAAATTTTGGAAAAATTAAAAGAAAAGTTGAAAAATTACTTATGGTTAGGTTTTGAAAGCACACACACATTTTTCATTCTTTTGTGCATGCTTTTATGTATGGACACCTCACTTCCAATGCACTCAGAGATGATATGGTGTCACAGATCTTAGCCATTATGCACAGTCCTATAGGACAAAGAAACTTTTTCTTTGACAGTTACTTCTGCACTCAGATTTGACATACAATTCATTTCAAAGGCCCTTTCTGCACTTCTTGAATGGTTATAACGAGGAACAGAAAAGGTTAGGAAAAAAGAAGGCACTAGAAAATGTCTAGATTGGTATAATGGTCACATTCAGGGAAATGCTGAAATGCTGAATAGTTCTGAGGTGACCTAATATGGTTATGTGGCCTTTTTTTTTTTTTTTTAATCCATTGATTTTGGCCTGTAAAGACATAAGATTAGAGGGAGTAACGTGCCTTGAAAGCATAAGATCCTTTTCCTCTGAGCGGTGCCCGCAGTTACTGCTGAGGTTGTTAAGTGTTTATAATGACTAGTTACCAGTATGGCAACTCAGCCCTTGCAAAGGATAACTGTTATGGTCTTCAGAGCTACAAATCTACTTTGTGAGTGAGATTTTGTATTTTGTTATGAGCAGAGAACAAGGAGAACAGTTAAATATCTGTGGTTGAAAAAAAAATGCCATTTCTCTCAGCCAAACTGCCTGAGCAGGTGAAGATTAGCAAACAATAAGACCTTTAGAATGGTCACATCGGTAATTAAACTCCCTTTATTTTTTCCCTCTCCTATTGACACAGATTAAAACTAGTCTTGTCCCTATTTTTTCTTTTTTACTTATCTTTCAAATATGTTTCTTTTACAGTAGTATCAGAATACAATAAGACTAGAGAGTAATTGTATTAAAAGCTGCATAAAGCAGTACTGAGTTAGACTCTGACCTGAAATTCAGATATTTTAAATGGAAACTGTTTCAAAGTCTAGTAATTGTGCTAGTATAATGTAAACTGATATGTAAGCAATGCAGTTAATATGTAAAAATCGGATATAGAAACAATCTTTTTAGTTAGAGGAGTGATTTAATTTAGAAACAGATGAAGTGAACTGGTATGGCTTCACTTATATATACTTAAGTTCTGTATGGAGAAATGAGTTTGGCTCTCATGGAGCAATATGTCTTTAACTGCAAATTTAATTTAACAGTGTTGTATTTAATCAAGTTCTGTGATGTTTATAATATACATCATTGGTGAGAATGAAGAATCCCAAGGGAGGAGATGGTAGCAGTGGGAAAAGCAAGACTGGAGCTAAAATGTAGCAGCTTGGCAGCTTGTTGAACTTGCTTTCTACAAGCCAGTCATTATTTCCAAATCTGTCTTTTCACATATAAATGCTTCTAATTGTGTTGGCTGCCTGCTCAGTCAGTCTGTGCTTGTCTTCCCAAGTGCTTCTGTTTGGTGTTTTTGTGATGAACTTGCATTCCATTATTTGCACTAATTTGGGACACAGCTCAGCTTCTAGATGATTCTTCGTGCCACAGGGGTTAAAGTGGTTCCTTTTGCTTAGCAAAACAAAACTGAATTCTAATGAGAAAGTTAATGTATTGGAAAATGATTCCAAATGGAATAAAATCACATTTTGCTAACTAATTAAATTTATTTTTCATCCTTTATCATAAGAAAATATGATCATTTACAGAGTCTGGTACTTCTGTGCTCACAAGGCCTTCAGGGTATCTCTATCTTGCTATGTCTCCATTCAAAAGAATGTTTCAAATACAGATTCATTTTCTCTGTCCCAAAGATTCCTGTGTTTCCCTTCTTATTGCCTGGTTTGTTTGTGATTTCTATCCTTTGTGATCTTCAGTGCTTGTGTACTGCAACTCATCATTCCTTCATCACACGGTTAGAGAACATAATCCAAGCTGAATCAGGCACTATTAAACACTCCAATTTTCTGTGGAACTGCTTGACATGCAGTGTCAGTTGGAATCCTGAAGATTTCAATATTTCAACCTTTTTTCCTAAATTTATATATAACTTTTCATGAGTTTTGCTTGCATTTATGTCACCTTCTAATCTAAAGATAAGTGAGATTTGGCAGTGCTCTTGGGTAGCATGTCAAACTCAGAAATGTACCTACCTTTTCCTTGCTTCATTGCAGTTCAGTCATGAGAATATGTCTGAAAAAACCCTATACTTTCATTCACCTTAACCTGAAATTTGGATGCTTGTTTAATTATTGGGGTGAAAGCTTATCTGGAAGTCCTGGAAACACAGGCTTTCTGTAAAATGCTCCTTGTCTACCTTTGTGACAAGTGTTGCAGTAAACAAGTAAGTTCTTTTCATTGTACTTCCTCTTCCAATAGCCTCCAAATAAAAAACAGGACCCAGAGTCAGGATTTACCTGGAGTTACCATGTTAATATACTTCCATTAATAGCTTACAAAAGCTGGCTCTGGCAGATGGAAATTATGGGAAGACTTCATCTAGTGTCAAGGACACTAGTGCTGAAGTCCTAATCTCCTCAAGGGGAGATGTTAAGCACCCTAAGCATCCAGATGTGTCTGCATCAGATAGATAGGAATTTTTTCATGTTTTTTCCTTAAAGTTAGGGAATGCTATTTTGAGTCAATACAGTGACATTTTGGGGCCTCCAGGCTGATTCCATGGACTTTGTGACACATGAAAGCAGATGGGACCCAAATTGTAGAACCTGGCAGGCCTGAAGTCTCCCAGGTTCCCATCATAAAGAACATCATGGAAGGACTTTCCTTGAATTGCAGTTCTAAGGCTTCAATATGGTTGGCCTTGGACAGAGAGGCCTGTCAGAAACTGCTAATTTGGTTCTAGCATTTCAACCTTGCTCTTTACAGGAAGGTCCAAAAGTCATAGGAACCTCCAGAACAACAAGATTACTAGCTTCAGAACAGGGATGTTGAAAGTTGCAAGCACTGAATTGAGATCATCATTCCAGACTTCCTTTCGACTTCCCTTTGGAAAGCCAGGTTAAGCTAAATGTCTCTGTGCTTTATAAATCTGTCAAAAAAATCTCAGGACTTCCAAATACTTCAGTTGATCATGTATGTCAGTGGAAGAGCCATGGACAGAATTGCTGTCTCTGCTTTCTTTTTCTTTCTCCAACCATCTTATTTTTCTGATTTTAAAACCTAAAGAAAGTTGAACAGTGCTGTCAGTCCTGGTAAAAGTCAGTATTCTGTGGCAAGGTTAGAGAAAAGAGAAAGGATTGACTCTTACTTAAGCTCTAGAGGTGGTAATGGGATATTATAGGCTAACATCTGTAAGTTGTTTTACTTATAGTGACATGGGACAGGTATCAATTAGAGAAAATTTCCATAACATAATTAAAAGATAACACTTTGATGCCCTCATTTTTTATTTTCACTTTAAAATTCTTCATTGATTTTAATTAAGCTTGTCTTGGACTCATGACCATAATCAATGTGATTTTTTTTTTCCTCATTTAACAGCTAGCTTTGCTCATCAAGGAACTTTTCCCAGGTGTGACATGCTCTACTTATGAATCTTCCTTCTGTGCTATTTAACTATGAATTCCTAGAATGACATAAAAGTTCCCTTAGACTATAAAGCTACAGCGTGAATAAGTATAATTTTTCCAAATTAGTAAGTACATTTTATTTAAATGACATTTTCCTCTCATTTCAATGTGAAAACTTTATCTTTCCACCAAAGGCAGATACCTTATATACTACCTGTTGGAAAACACCTTAAAATACTCTTTGCCTATACCATCTCATTAAGAGAAAAGAAGGGCACTTGCTAAAATTTCACTGTAAATTTGAATAATCGTGGAAATTTTTGTTAAAGAAATTTGAGTGATTTCCTTGATTGTTTTTGAAATCATCATACTGCAATATGATACAGCAATAACCCTGGCAAAGGAACCGTTCTGGACAGTTAAGACAAATGGCATAGGTTTGAATACTGACAAAAGTGTTTCCTTTACAGTGTAAAGAATTTTTGAGTTCTGTACTTCCGTAGTATTAGTTCCACAGTATGATGTAACTGACTTTTTTTTTTTTTTACTACCACTGGCTTTTTTAGTTGCTTGGGGGATTTTAAGCAATGACCATATATGTGTTCATATCCTTCATGTCTGATTAAATTTGGCTCAGAGGCAAAGGATCCACTAAATGTACAGATAGCCAACAACTTGGTAAGGGGGGGCAGCATGCTAATAATGTTCTGACAGAAGTACTGTCCCTCACTTTCTTTGAATATCTGATTATTAATTTTCTCAGGGAAGTACACAAGAACACTTCACTGCTTAATTACAAACATTATTCACACAACAATTTTTTTCACAAAACTTTAGTATGATTTATTTTTCCAAATAACACCGCTTTCTAATGTTCTACTTTTTTCAGCAAAGAGATTTCTCATTCCTTTGGATTTTTTTTCATAATTAAAAAAAATTATGTTCCTGGGTGGGTCGCTGATCTGAGTACCAAACCTAGGGGGTACAGCATAAGTGGTTATCTTGAAAGCTTTAGATGAAGTTACTTCCAAGAATATCCTTTAATTCAAGCACTTTAACTCCCGGATATTTGTAACATTTATTCATATTATCTAGTGAGTGAAAGTTCCTTATCTTCACGGACTAGGTATTAGCATACTTTTTAATGTATATAGTTTAATAGCCCTGTGAAATAAGGAGGTAAAACTGCTCCTACTTTACAGACCATGAAGTATGAGATGCTCAGCTAACGCAGTTATATTGCTTTGGGACCTGAGCTCTTAGCTCTGCTTGGTTCTCTCCTGAGCCATATCCTAAATCTAGTACAGTCTAACTTTAAGCACCTTGTTGAAGTGAGAAAAGTCTAATCTTGCTCTATGGTCAATGGATAATTGGAGACCTATGTATGGAACAATTTATTATATTTATGGTGCAAGGTACTTAAATTAAAATTTAAGTACTATAATGTAAATATCAGTACTTTTTGCTATTGATAACTAAGGGAGATTATGCTCTTCCCTTAGATTTAGCTATGTTTAATATTTGAATTGCATCAGCATCAGCAGGTAATCTAAAAACAGTAAAGAAAATTGTAAGGAGCAGAGACTGAAAGCCTGTCATTGGCTGGAGCACTTAATATAGATCCTTGTCTTCCTCTTCTCATATAGCTTTTGTATAGTATATATTGAGCGTTTGTGCACTAGCATTCAAAACCAGATCAATCTGCATAAACAAGGTAGAAGATAAATCCCTGTGACCCTGACATACTTTGTACCGGCCCCAGAGACTCTTTGATGAACTAAAACTGTCACCTGCCAGTGTTATCTTTCCACTTTCATTTTACTCATTAATCTTTCGTACTGCTAACAATAAGACATATTTAATGAGCATGGTACATAACTTGTAGCCCTTTATCTGTAGATTGCTGGCTTCTCTCCAGCTGCTGTAAAAGTGATTAAAACGTGTTATCATCTCACAGACGCTCAGTGGCCGAGACGGTTGCAGGCATATGTCAGTGTATAAATGTGCATATCAGTTAGGCTCCAAGAGGCTTTATGCATTTTCTGCTGATTTCAGAGTCTGGGCCTGACATATATGGCAATAGTCAGTGATGCATCAGCTCATATTCCCTAGCCTGTGCTGTATCTGCTCTGTGTCTGAGAGGAGCTCTTTGGTCTTCAAGGCTTTAGACAGAGAGCTTTTGTGTACTGGATGATGCCTAAAAATTATTGCAAATAAGGTAAATTTGAAATTTACATTTTAAAAGTTAGGGATGATATTTCAGAAAGTTAAATTATCTGCAGCCCTTTGGGTTTTGCTCATAGCGTAGGATGCTGAGTGCTGCCTTGTGGAGCTTAGCTGTCTGAGTCCCTTGTGTCCCTTTCCATGGGAGCTACTGCAAGGTCATAGATTTGAGGTTTCTACTGCAAAGCTAGGTGTTCATGCATCAGCTCTCAGATGGATGCCCCTTGAATCAAAGGCTAGATGCCTTTGCCATGCAACAGGAAAGCTAGAGGCACAAAGAGCCTCTAGTTAAATTGATATTTTTAGAGTTTTCAGATTGCCTGCTATGTCTTTCAGTAGCTGAAGAAGCTTTCAAAGAGACCTGCCTGTCTTAACAAAGACGTAGAAAACTAGGCTTGAGGTTTTTTTAAAAAAATTTTTGATGTGAATTTTGGGGTCTGGATGCTTATTTTTTGTGGAGAAAACAAGCTCTATTGTAATTACCTATTCATCAGCTTCTTAACTATTTGTAAAATGACCAATGTATAGCCTTTTTTATCAGAGTTTGGATGTTAAAGTTAGTTTTGCTTCATTTTCTTCTATCGTGGTTCTCTAAAGTGTAGTAGTTGTCAATTTTTGGCTTTAAGTCTTTGAATTTCTCCTTTGGTTTCAGCTAAGAAATGCAGAGGAATGATAATATTACAGGTAGAAGGAAATTAAATATGAGCTACCTGAATGCAAGTATTAATTGTGTTAATTAAAGATATGTTATAAATACACTTTATTCTAAGATGCCACAAAAGTGTTTGGCTGAAGCAAATGATTTTTTCTTTTCAGTAAGTGTTATGAAAATATGAGGAAGAGTTTAGTCCTTAAAGTGATGCAGTAATAATTGTAGTCCTAAATCCATCCATTTCATGGAATGAAGAATCTGATCTTTGAGGACAATGAATGGCTCCTGAAAAGGAGGAGTGCAATTGGCGTATTCCAGTAAGCGGCTCAAAAAGAATGGCTTCATCATCTCCTAAGACCTTGCATCCCATAGGATTAGACTCCTTATTATTACTAAGAATATGCATCTTGAAAAGTGAATTTGAATTCAGATATGGCATGGCTGGGAGCACGCAATATATTCATAGATCCGTTGAAAGACGTAAAACTTTGTTTAAAATAATTTAGATAAGATTTTATTAATAAAGAAAAATTGAAATGCTCATAAGGTTTACAGAAACCTTTTGTATATTAAGTTAAATAAGTTACTTTGCTTACTGAACCTCTTGATTATGCAAAGAAAAGGACTGATGTATTATATTCATTGAACCATTAAATAGGAGTCCAGCAAGCTATTAAAATTAATAGGTCAGTATGAAACTAAGGTGGATGCAGAGGAAAAAGCCCAGGGTGATTAGCTGTCAAAATTTTGCATATGTTTGTCAAGATGAATGGCATATTCAAAATTTTTTATAATACTTTTTCTATTTAATCTTTATTATAACTCATTTGGGCTTGTTATCTTTGAAGTCTTAGATTAGAACTAAAAGGGAACCATATAACCAACCCTGGTAGTAATATACCATGGAATATACCTATGTAGATAGGTAGAAAACTACAGAAAACTGTAGAATAGATTGTAGAGCAAATGGAAACATAGAGAAGAGAAGGGCATAGGTGAATGTATGCTGCAGATGGTAGAAAAGAACAAGATAAAATGGTGTGATCACAGCTCCCGATACTATTTGAATGCACTGGGGTTTTTCTTTCTTTTAGCAAATTAAAAAAAATGTCAAAATTAACACCAGGCAGTAGGATGTAGTGGGTTGTTGCTTACTTTATACCTTTTTTTTTTTTTCCTGAAAAGAATGGTGGAGTTTCTGGGTAGAAAGGGGTTTTAACCCATTTGCTGCTGAATAATGACAAATGTGTCTATTGGCTGTGTGCTGTGCCACTGAATCCTAGTGGCCTGCTGCCTTTGGTGGGATGCTAATGAAACATCCGCAGCATAGCAGGGAACATGCTGGACCTGAAGAGAAAGGATTCGACTTTGCTACAAATCCCAGTATTTATTAATTTTTGGAGCCTTAACTCATTTACTTTTCTCCTTTATGATAGCACACACCTATCCCATTTCTATTATACCTTGCTGTGACCGACTCTTACGCGCATGGTGCCGGCAGTCGACTCTCTCTATATCTCTTAGGTATCCAGACGTCTCAATTAAACTTTTGTTATAAATAATAAATATGTTCTGAATTAAGTTAAAAGAACACTATATAAACATTGAGTATTTTTGTATCACGTCCAAAACTGGCAATCTGAAAGAGATCCTAAACTGTGAAATGCCTGATGTAGTTTAATCTGCTGCTTAAAAAAAAAAGAGAGAGAGACTGCATGCATGCTCAGTTTTGATCATATTCAAACCACAGGACTGGATTCTTGTCACAGTTAAGGAAGTATGATTCTGAAATAACTTTTTTGACAATGCTAGATTGTGTAATAGAGAATTGAATATGAATTTTCAACTTAAATCTTTCTCATCTATCCCTTAATGTATAATTTACCTGAACCTTTTGAGGGATGCTGGGCCAGTTCTTAAGTCTGGACAACTAATGCTAAGTCCAAGATACATTTGAGTGACGACACTAATACTCACTAGAAACTGAGCTGTAGTACAGGCATGTTTATAGATATGATTAATACTAACTTAATTGATGTTTAAGCTTTCCTTGAACACTCCTGCAGAATTCCCTAATTCCTCTTGAGCCACCATAGTATTTCATTTTAGTGCAGTGAGCTGCCTGCAATTTACATCACGTAAATTTTCTCCCCTGGCAAACCACCAAATGGTGGTTGTTAACAGGGTAGATAGCGGTGCATTGGTTATTCGTTTGACCTAATTAACTCCATGCTGGTAAAGAATAATCAATGGTAGAAATAGCTCACACGCCTGTCTTTGTTAATGAAAGTCATCAGATCCAGAACCTTTAAAACCTTCTGATTCTTTGCCTGCAATAATGTATAAAGAGTCAGAGATGCATGCTAAAGCATAGAAATTATTAAAAGGAAA
>JAWLRI010000818.1:1281791-1320352 GCA_034781795.1 Crypturellus tataupa | reverse complement strand
CCTTCTGATTCTTTGCCTGCAATAATGTATAAAGAGTCAGAGATGCATGCTAAAGCATAGAAATTATTAAAAGGAAAACCAGTAATGTCTCTCTATCATCACAGATCTCCTCTATATACATATTGAAATGAAGGGCTGTTTAAGTACAGCTAGAGCAATTGTAGTAAGAACTTGACCCAGAACATGAAAAAAAAATCCATTTGTTTAAATGCAAACTCAATAAATTTTGTGGATTTTCTCCCTGGAAGTTGATTTGCCATAACACGATCTGTATTTCAGGATGGTTCATGATTGTGAAGAACAGAATCGCTTGCTGCTTCAGGTTACCTTTTCAACTGAAAAATCCTAATATCGGCAACCCCAAAATTCACAGCCATCACTGAAAAGGAGCCAATATTTCAGGGGGCTCTACAGCAAATAAAGAACTATTTACTAATTATTGGCTACTTTAAAAATAATTTGATGAAAGTTAGGAGTACAATTCCTAAATTATTAGGACTCTTTTGAGGGGGAAGTCCTTTCACTACCACTATGCAATTCCTCGTCACTCTGAATTTGCTTAGCAGATGCAATTCTCAGAGTCCAGATCTTACTCATTCCGATCTGTCCCTTCCTTAGTCAGCTGCATGCGTTTCCCAAACCAGCGTTCTCTCATCTCTGCCTCTTCTTTGCGTTTTCCCCGACTCACTTCATTGTCCTGCATAAGAAATTATCATCTTTTTCTATGAAAGTTGCTGCCTCTTCCCTGCGCTGAGCATGGTCTCTTGCCTACTACAGCTTTTCATACAAATGCATTCTGAACCTGAGCTACCACATTTCACTGCCAGTAGGAGTGGGACAGGCATCCCCTGAAGCAGAAGTCCTGAAGCCTTCCCTTTACCCTGGATGGGTTTTTTAACAGCAGAAATATTCTCGCGTGCAAGAGGAAAGTCTGTATGGTGCTTTGGAGCGAGCAGCTGTACCTGAAATTATCTTCTGCATGCCATAGCTCACTCCCATTTGGTGGGGGCCCCATTACACAACCCTGCAGGCAGGCAGGAGTAAGAAGGCAGAATTTATTTCAGGAGATTCAGCCCATTCATTGCTCAGAGTATTTCCCTTGGGAGAAAAGGGAGAGGTTTCAGTGCAGCTGTGGAGTTGCTTCAACTGAGGCAATCTTTGCAGGATGGTTTTATGGTCAAAACCACTTTTGTCAAAACACTTCACATGGGAATTGGAAATGAGGAATTTGATGCCATGTTAATACTTAGGTTGCATGTGATATTGTCTAGTTGCTTTATGCATACATATGCACACACAGAGTTAAGGAGCTCTTATAAAGGTCAGCTTTCTGCAATCATTTTGAGTTAGAGTGCTGCTAATTTTTAGAAATATTTTCTCTGCAAGAAAAGAAAACAATTGCAGGTGGCGAGAACAGAAAATAGTGAGAGAAGATAGTGAAGATAATCCTCTCTTTTTTACTTGGTAAATTCCAGCTCTGTAGGTCAGCTGGGAAGGTACAATACTATCCATTTAGCTCAGGAGAAGTCCACTGTGCTATGGATGAGCACAAAAATGTGTCAGGCCAGAGACTTTTAGATGTGCATCAGCCTGAGAGGAGATGTAACAAAGCAAGGGTTTGTTAGGAAGAGGCAAAGCAAACAGGAAGAGAATTGGCTTTGGCTTGCAAAGGAGGCTGCATAGCTTTCTCACCTTTCTACAGATTCAGAACTGCAAAGGCAAATGTGGCCTTTGAAACAGAATAATTGTCTGATTGGGAACATCATGCATCTCTCAAAATTGATAAACAAGTGATCATGTGGGTTATGTTTCTATATAGTCGGTGATTTATTAATAATAAAAATAATAACTGTGTAATTGTGTAGTGCATTTTGAATAGAAGTCACAAAATGTTTTGCAAAAGTGACTTTTTACATTTTGCAAAATGGAAAATTAAAGGACAGAGAGGTTAAAGACCTGAATTTTAAAGAGTGGAGCATTTATAATTCCACTTGAGGTCATAGTGAGTTGTAAATACTCGGCAGCTCTGAAAATCAACCTTTTCGGAATAGTCATTTAGCCAATGATAAAACTGGGATTAAAATTCAGATGTCTTCAATTTTCCATCAATACTTAATCCCTTGCACCGTGTGTGTTTTCTAATGTATATGTAATTAACAAAATAATAATTACAGATCCATATGGTAATTGGCTTTCCTTCCCTTTGATGTGCATTGCACGGAATTATGGGAAGGTGCCAAGTGTCTTGGGAGGTCATGGATGGTGTCGCGGAGGGGGAGTCACCATGGCAACTGATAGAGGCAAAATTTCCAAGCAATGGGTGTACAAAGGAGAGGGAAAAAGCGGACTCATGCATTATGCAGGCTGTCAATATCTATTCAAACGCAGGCAACCCAAATGCGATCCTTCTCAATAAAGTTATTGCTACTGTATTGCCTCAACATAATCATGATGCACTAAAAACTATCAATTAGCAGCTGAAAGCTAAAAGTGAGGTAAAAGTGGCTGTGTAACTCTCAGCCATGTCCTCATTTTCTTTACAATTGCTATTCCATCTCCCTGTGACTGCAGTAGTGTCCTGGGCAGCTAGAGAAATGTCCTGTTGGAAAAGTCTCCAAGTGGCAAGACCCTACCTCCTATTGCAAAAGTTAGCTGTGTTTAGAGAGGGTAGGAACTTCAAAGATTATGACAGCTGGTTTATTGAAGTCCAAATCCTTACATGTTCTTACAGGTTTCCAGGAGAACGCAACCCTCAGAACCTCCTGGGTTTTCCCACTTCCGGAAACCCCACTATATTCGTTGCCCTCCAGGTCAGTGATTTCAAGCTGAAGGTGGCAATGAGGGAGCCCAAGCTCCAGGCAGGGCTCTGAGATTGAGCTCTGGATTTGAAGCTGGAAGCTCGAAATTCCCTCCCCAAAAAGGGTCTCCAGTTACTGATCTGCTGGTCTGGATGCCTGAGGAACCTCAAACTCTAACGCGTAGGTGGAGTCACAGTTTTCAGACCCATTTTGATGCAGGGTGCTGTAAAATCTGGGAGTTGGTGCTTTTGTCCACAGTATCTTCTCTGAGACAGAGAGAGAAGGGGGAGGTAGCGAGGAAAACTGCGGTTTCATACTTGTATGTGGGCAACTCCCATATAACAGTGTACAGCTGCTTGGAAAAAGAGAGAAAACCCTGAAATGGATAAGTGTGGTGGGAAGTAGTAGATCCATCACTTGCGCGTTTTTAATTTGAATTGTCCCTCTGGTGAAACATAAGCTGCAGCTGTAGAGCATGAGAAAAAAGCTCCACTGCCATGGCAGAGCTCATGCGGAGCGTTCCATTTTCCTAATGTATTCATTCATTCAAGACTGGACTTGTCAATTTGCAATGCGTGTTTTTGTGAACCTTCATCTAAGTGGTGGCTATAATGGTTTTATTTCTCCTACTTAAGATTTCATTAAAAAAACTGAGCTCTTTTTACATATCTGTAGCCCCGGCAAAGAACTGATTTTTTGGGGACTACCTACTAGAAAGATGATGTGCAGTTTTAAGAAGTGCACTAAATTTAGAGGTATTTTGGCCAGTGATTATCTGCACATTAAAATCATAAAAGAAGAAAATGAAGAAATAAACACTGCAGGAGGTATATACACGCATACTTAAACCCCTGGAAGTGGTCTTTCTTTCATATTCATATTCCTCTACCTTTGTACTTGGAAGCTTTGTTTGACACCTCTCAAAACATCTAATGACAATTGTTTCACCAAGAAGTTAAAACAATCTTACCCTCTGGCCAGTCCTTAAAAAGTATATGTGCCAGGGTAAAGATTTTATTGTTTCTTATTGTGTCTGTGTGCAAGGCCAGCCTAAAGAACATTTTATGTTCTTTAAAATTAAATTGAAGAAGTACTAATGGTACATTTTTTCCGTTACAATCTTAGAGTATCATATAGACTTGAATGCTTTAATCCCATCATGCTGTGAATCTATGTGTTGGTTATAAATCGTGTTATTGTTAGTCTTGTCCTTTGTGAAACAGTGAACTGTAGGTCTTTGAAACAGCTGCTTTAGGTACTTGGATTTTTGAAAAGAAACCTGCATAAGTTTATGGAATCATAAAAATGAAGACAGAGAGGGATTGTGAGCCTCTCTCTCAGATCTGAAACAGGACCAGGGAGACTTACGCTACTCTTGATAGATATTTGACTAACATGCTCCGAGAAAATCCAAGGGTGTTAATTCTGCAATGTGCTTGTGCAGTCTGCCTTAGCATTTGACTCTCCTTGCTACAAGAAAGCTGACTTTCCCATTCTAATGGCTTTTCTGCCTCTCTGACTGCTATTTAAGTCATAATTTCTTCCCTTCTCATAGTGGATATGGAGAAAGAAATATTATCTTTCTTTTTATAAGAAAGATTTTTCTTATCTTTACAAAAAGAAATTCTTTGTCTTTTATACATTTGAAGGTTCTTGTCCTGCCTCCCATCAGTTTTCTCTAAGCGAAACATTCCTTATTTTGCTCAATCTTCTGGTCAAGTTGTCTAGAGCAGATCACTCTTGCTGTTGGCTTCTGAACTCCCTGAGTTGACACACACGCAGTGCTCAAAACTCTACAACGCTCCTGAGTAGACTTTGCCCATGGACAGATAAGTAGAAACTAACTTCATGTACCTCACAAGTGCAATGCTTGTTATATTCTCTTCAGGTAGGAGGAAACTGTTGTGGCAGGAGGAGGGAAAGAGAAGCCTTAAAAGGCCAAATGGTTTTCACCTTACTTAAATGAATGCCCCATCAAACAGCATTGGACTATAATCACATAAGTAAGACATGGAGGTTTCTGACTTCAATAAATGCTATCATTTTATGTCATCTCAACATTTTAAAATACATCGAAGGAGTTTTAATGCATTTTCCTATCTGATTTTAATTTAATATAGTTTCACATCTGTCTAAGTAGAGATAAGTTTGCTGCTTACTTCAAAGTTTACAAAGTTGGTAGGTCAGTATTTCACAACCAAGATTTTAATAGTCATCATAACACCGGAACTCTGGCAAAACGGAATATGTTGCAGTAGTCTATGGAGATTTATATTAGCATTTCTGCATTGCTAATTCTGACAATGGTAACATACTTCAATTTGATAAGGATTTCATTAATGCAACACAAGCCCCTGTCCTAGTTTCACATTGCTTTAATATTAATGACAACATGCCTGAGACTAGATCACATTTAAATGTCAGTAGAATTGGTGGGTGGACCAAGATGAGAATAAATTATTCACATACAAACAAGCACATTAATGATTTTCTGTAAGACTTTCAACTTTGGGGAATGGCACTTGTATACCTGACAAGAAGCACTAAATATTTCTGGCAGGAAAAAACTGCAATATGGCTGAATTTCTTGTCAGTCCACAGGAGTAACAGATGTCTATTTAGCTTTCTTATGTAAAGGAATAAGGTAAATGTAACCTCAGATTGTAAATATCAAAGACATTTAAAACAAAACACGCTTTTTTCATCAATTCAGGGAAAGGTCACCTATAAATATTGCATTAGCCAAATTCATTAATTTCAATTACCCATAAATTGAATCTAATCCAATCACCCTTCATCTCAGATACAATTAAAAAGTAAAATGTGCTGAATCCACTCTGAGACATTTGAAACTGACAGTTCATAAAATAATATTTCAAATGAATTTTACTGTGCAATGTTGTTGTTTATATGAACTACATAGAAATTAATAAGGACAGGCCAATTTAATTCTTATTCAAGCTTGCTAGTCTTGAAAAGTAAAGACAGGTTTGCCCTGAATACAAAATTTGGCCCAGTTTCTTTGCAGGTCCCTTTGATGTAATGATGTACAATATGCAAAGAGAAAAGCAAAAGAATGACAAAAAAAAATCTGCACTAGAAAATCTAACACAGAAGATGAAATAGCGAAGACGTGTGAATGAAAGACATGACAGGCTTCTTTCTTGTACTCCTTCCAGCCCCCCTTTCCTGTATTTTTTGTCTGAATGAGTTATTACTTTCTCACTGAGCACCCTTCATGTGACTGACACTATATGTGTAAGACAGCAGGAATGGGAAGCAAAATGTAGAATTAGCCTCTAGAAATTAGGTATCTTTGCTCAGTTTTTCTTCCCATGTTCAGATTCCATGTTTAGATTTTTGCAGTTAGATTGTCGCATACAGCTAGCAACTGAGCTTTCATTTATCATTGTCTATACATGTGTTTTAATTAAATCTCTATATTCCAGAAAGAGGAAATTTCATATATTACACTTTTGAGAGGACCAGATCTATAATGTAGATACTTCCACAAAATGCACAACATGAGGGCTGCAGTGACATCTATTTTAAAGAGATCAGTTTGTTTTAAGGATATTGTATTTAAAGATATTATTTGTTTAAAGATATTAAAGATATTTTCTTCATGTATTGCTCAAAACAGCATTGCACAGCTGTTGGGCTTATGAAGAGGCTGATATAGAATGCATTGCAACCAAGGGGAATCTTTCTGTTGGTTTTGAATTGGACCTTCAATAAGAGCGTTCCTTTCTGTTATGTAGGAAATCTCAGCCTCAGTCACTGAATTGCCAGTTATGATGGGCTTGAGGCTCTGGTCGCTGGAGGTGGCGTGCAGCTGCAGCAGAAGACAGGATTTTGTAAGACCTACCTGCTCCATAAATACGTGGCGTCTCTCATGATTCCTGGGAGGGGTCATGCACACATAATTATAAAGTCACAGTGTATGTGAACGACATCAGCCATCCACTTACAAGACACATTGGTGCTGAGTTTCTCTGTAGTATGAACAGGCGTATTCCTGGGAGAAGATGCAATGCTGTTTTCTGTGCCTACATTAAAACCGATGAAGTGGGAAACACCAGTTGTGTTGAACCTTTCCGTTCTCTCTGGGACGAGTAAAGACGACTTCAGTGGGGCTTCTTTTATTTATGAGGTCTGAGAAGCAAATGTGTTCATTTACAAGAAAAGCAAAATTACTTTTCTTCCTAGATTCAGGAATATCTGCAGAGAATGAAACCAATTCTCTTCTATCTTAATGTATTGATTAGTTATGCATGCATAAAGGTAGCATGATATTCATTAAATATGTGTTAGTTGTGCCATTAATTTATCATTGAAATGTTGATTATTCAATCTTTCACAGAGTAAAAACTCATAACATTCAGTTGAGCCACACAGATATCTCAGTAGCTCTATACTAGTGTTGCATAATCTTACTTCAGCCAGCAAAATGTAAAAAGTAAAGATGTGCTCTGCTATAAGATGTAAATTAAATTATAAAAATCTGTTTTAATATTCCAGAATGAGATTAGTATGGGGAAGAAGTCTTTTAAATATGATTGTAATCTATTTGCTGTGTGTTATTTACTTGATTTGGGATCTTGAGGAGAGGAGAAGGTGATATTAATCTTTAATGTAATTTGAATGTGGGGAGAAGGACTTGAATTAGTTACGGCACTATTGGTGTGCTGAAGACTGTAGAAAAATCTAATGTAAATCTAAAAACATATTTAGCATAGGTTAACACTTCTGCAATTATTTTATAAAATATTATATGAAAGGAAGCTGAATGAAAGAATTTTTGTCATTAGAGTAATGCTGCAGAAGCTAATTCCCTCATAACAGACTTATTTTTCCATAGCTAAATTTCAAAGTGGATTTCTTATTGGTTTAAAAGAATCGGTTTTATTTAAATGTTTATTGATGTAATGAACGTTGTAAGTTCTTCATTATATGTCTTAAGTCTAGAATAAGACTTGTATCTGCGTAGTCTCCTTGTCTACAAACATAAGCTAACATGATTGTTTTTAGAGATATCAACAGTGGAGATAACTGAAGCTGTTAGTTGTTTCAATTAGGAGTCTAGATTTAAGACTAACAAAACAATTAACAGCTCCAGTTTTCACAAGTGTTGATATCTCTAGACTAAAAGCAATCATGTTAGCTTATGTCTGTAAACAAAGAGACTGTGCAGATCACCAGTCTTCTAAGCTTAAGACATTTAATAGAGATATTACACCCTTCATTGTATCAGCAAGCATTTCAATAAAACAGATTCTTATTTTTTAACCATGGATGATCATACAAGAAGATTATATTTCCGTTATTGTATTTTTGACTTTGCTACTTAATGAAACTTCTGTCTGCACAGATCACATTTACTGGACAGTTATTCTTTAGAAAGTACTTTATGATCAAAAACTGCAGACAAACTAACAGTAAATATCCTTTAGGTTAACTTCTTGACTGACTGAGATGCCATGTTCATCTTATTAGATTTCATGATCTAACTCATTATGAAAATCTAGTATATTTTAATCTTTAGTATTAGGTACATCTTCAATTGAGGATAGAAGATTCTAAGAACTTTATTGATGTTTCACTAAAACATCAGTTTATTAAGTAAACATGCTTCCTTCTTCCCCCTCCCATCAAACTTCAATCAGTTTTTAATAGAAAGATTTCAGTTAAATGAGCCATTGTAAAGCATCAAAATGAAATGAGTGAATCAAGTAATCAACACTGATTGTCAGAAGATTATCCATTAAAGAGATCCACCTATTTTTGAGGTGATGGTCTTTGTTAAAAAATGGTTAGGCTTAAATATTTGCATATAGTGAAAAAAGCACAAAAAAGTGTTTTTGAAACTGTAGTTTGACTACAGTTGACAAATCAGTTTCTAAGAGATAGTATTGAGGGCTCAGTAAACTACTCTGTCTGGTCTGAGATGTTCTGTTAATTAGGTATTGACTTGAACTGGAATGCTGAGCTTGTTCGCAATATTGGGCATCACTTTTACATATAGGGGGCTATATTGCTTTGCTTTGGCACAGTTTCTACCTATCTAACCTGTGAGTAACCTAAATCTAACCATGAGTAACCTCAAGTACTCATGGTGAAACGATGTGATTGGGCTTGGTGTAAATTGAATAGCTTTTCCTGTTCTGGACATGGTTTTAAATCAAATGATGGCCACCAGTGTGTTTTTGTGTGCCATGAATCTCATGAGGAATCTACAGGAAGTGTGACAGAGCAGTCTGTGCGTTCAATAAGCACGTTCTTTTAAGTGGGACATATGGGATATATGCAAGATGCCTATTCCTTGCTAGCAGTTCATGTTTCAGATTGACACTGAACTGGGGCACATTTATGTGAAAAAAGAGCTTTAGCCATCTGAGGAATTTTCTAGCAAAAGTAAGTATTTGGGGCATGTCACGCTTGGATCTCATCACCAAAGTTTTACAAAAGAACAGAAAAGTTGTTTATGCTATTCATTCATCAGGCTTTTATTTCTAGTCTTGTTCAAACTGTAACTAACGAAGTAGCCGAGGTAGAATAAAGTGAGAGATAGGAATCCTAGCAGCCTGAAGAAGTTTAAAATCACTTTTAAGGTTGGTTCTGTGATATTATTTAACCAGGTGCTCTCTGTGCTGGTAATGGTCTTTAGTGGGTAGACAGGGAGGAAGGCTGAAAAATGCCTTCTGCAGTTCAAGCTGCATCATTGTACAGCAAATAATTTGTTAGTGGATCAGAAGGAGAGCATTGATGCCTGATCAGGCGTGAGGAGAGCTGGAGCTGTGGACCTGATCCTCTGATGTACGTGTGTATTGCAGCTAAAAGCCAAAATAGCTTGTGGAGAGAGATAATATTTTTATAGCTTTGATTAGGACTATTTTATGTCTATACTACAAAAAATTGCTGTTCTGAGAAGGTGGCAGGTTAGATCATTATTTTTACAGTCTATTGGCTGCTATTATATTTTGCTTTTTGTGGAAAAGTTCATACATTCCAGATTTAATAAAAGGTAGCTCATTATTTAAAGTCCTGGTTAAGCAAGAAATATATTTTGTTTCCACAGTTCAGAATGCAATTAAAATGTTTTGCTCTGTACTTCCTCAGTGGGAAAACTAAACCTTTTCCTTTGAATTATGTTGAGTCAATTCCTTTTTTTTTCTTTTTTTTTTTCTCTTTGCTAACGTCTATCTCCCTTCAGCAATATAGTAAGCAACATAGCTAATGTTTGTCATATATTTGCTTCTTCACCCCATCAGGCAAGAGGTCAGAAATATCTTACCATTTTACTGGGTGTGGAGATGCTATAATTTTTGCTTGTAATTAGGTTTGTTAGAAAATAAATGTTCATGTGCTAGAGAAGGTAACATCCTATAACAATTATTATTGTTCTAGGAAACAGAAGCCTATGACATTTCTTGACTATTCAGAGAGTTAATTTCGAATCCAGACTTACCATAGCTTAGTTTTGTTTCTGGATCTTTCCTCAGTGCTGTGGGTCATGTCATTATTAAACAGGATTGTCATCTTGCAGAGTTACTAGATCTTAACCGTGAGGAAATGAGGTCTTTGATTTGGCAGTTTATGGAAGTCAATAACAGAGTACAGAGTATCTACTTTTTGCAGAAGAGATATGTTACTTTAGTAGCTTGTGGTACCTAAGCCCCAAATGCTTCGTGCCCGGCCACAGCTCATTACCACGGTCTAGCCAACATGAAAGTGTGAGTAACATAAACCATGCCAAGGATTATCTGTGCTATAGCAACAGCTATAGCAAAATCCTATATGCCTAAGGAAGATGGAAAACATTATTCACTGCTATAGGGAAGGTTAGTTTCAGGGAAGCATCTAGGAATTTATAAATGGAGGCATATGCGTCTTGAACCAAAAGCAACTGTCTTATCCTGTGTGGTTTTTGAGACAGGAAATTTTAGAACTTTGTTTTCTTTGCTTTGAAACTCATTATATTCATATCGCCTCACAGAAGTGAGCATCTTGCATAGAAACTCATTCTAAGGTGGAGAGAAATAGTCCCTGAGTTATTTTCCATTTCTGAATGCAGTAAATTACTCCACAGAATTTGAATGAGGACAGTTGTGTTTTATGCTGAAGGTTGCTATAAAAGTAAAGCAAAAATTTTTTGTGGTGTTGGTATCAAAAGCCTATTTCTGAAATTGTGTTTAGAATCTATAAATATATATATGTAAATAATGCTTATAAATTTGATTTATAAATTAATACATGACTATAAATGGGTGCATTTAATTTTAAAATATATTTATAATTTTACTTCACATATAAGTGAAGTCTGAACTCCACTGAAGCAGAGAGAAAGATTCTCCCAGTAACTGTTTCAGGTGTCTTTTATGTGTATCCAGTGGTGTCTGTGCTGCTTCTCCCTCCTCTCCTTTCCCTACAACCATTTACCTGCCAGGACTGGCCCAGTCCTTGCTTGGCCTCTCAGGCTTCTTCTCCTGGCATAGTTTATGTATCATGGCTGAAGTTCATGTTGCTTGTGTATCTGCTCATGAGCTGGCTTGAGGTAAAAAGAGAGCGGCACGATTTCGTTATCATTGACTTTGATGATTTTATGATTGTCTCTTCCCAGCTAGTAATGAACCTCTTGGATGTTTATCCCTGCCAATCTATATGCTCGTGTGGAATCATTCTCAATGCACAGAGTTATGTTGTGCTGGTGCCTGAACACCACCCTACCTGTCAATCAGTTTGCTTATTAGTCAAGTTAAGGACTGGAGGAGTCATTACCATGCTCTGTTTATGGTCTCTCCAGGAGATGGCTCTGCCTAGCCATGCCCAAGGGATATTTACATGTCTAAAGTTAGGCAGGGGGCAAATGATACTCCTAGGAGAGGAATGTGAAAAATTGACATTGTGACTCATTATGAAGTTTATGCCTCATAGGAAGTCTTTGGGAAAGTGTGAATATGAGAAGAAATTCCTGTGTTAAAGTATATGCCTAAAATCCATTTTAGGATGCGAATCCATACTCAGTGAAAGTGATACCTGGTCTCGTAGCTGAGAATCCAACTATCCAAGCATTCCTGCATTTAATTCTCTTGACAAACGAAAAACAAGGACTTTGAGAAGTACTCAGAGTGAGCACTCGCTAACATAAAATGAAGTGTATGGGCAAATATTCTTGGGATTGGTGTTCTTCTTAGCATTAACTCTGTCAAAGACAGCAGCACCCGAAGTGGATGCAAGGGGAATTGACAATGTCTCTTTTGCTATGCAAGTCTGAGTCTGAAGGCATTGGCAACATAACCCACACCAAATGACAGTTAACATTTTAACAACTCCTTTATATGGTCACTGTGTCCTTCAAACACTCGCTCAAAGAATGGATAAAAAGACAATTTATTTTTCTGATTTTGCTAGTAAAGTTCTAATTCTGACAAGCCTACAGTCTTTTTTGTGTTTTACAGATATCCAAAGGCAAAATTCAATGGATACATCCACAGGCTAATATAAATATATTTTTATGGTCAGCTGTGCAGTTCAGGAACACTTTGATATACTAGGAGCAGGTAGAGAATACAGAGAAACAAAACAGAATGGCTCTCAAGTTCTCAAAACAGTGTAACAGTCATGTAAACATTTTAATACGAATGCTTTTTTTCTGTTATCGCTTTATTTATTTGCTTACTCATTTGCTCATTGAAAACAAATTTGGGGACAAATTCTTGTTTACTTACCAGTAACACACATGATCTGCAGATCATGAATTTGTGTTTTGTGCCTGTGGCAGGGGCAGGAATCCAATAACTGAATGCAAGTACAAATTCCTTTTTCAAACACTGTAAAGATTTTGAAAGATATCTGATGACATTGTGTTTTTCCTCACTGCAGTCTTGTATTTGAAATCATTATTTACTTCTATCACATGGATCAATTTTCATGTATTTTCTATCAGCCATAATATTTTATGTATTCAGGTTACTTGACAGTAGAATCTGGTTAATTTTCTGCTAATTGTTATTGGTGATTACGACAAACAGTGATGGTAGTGGTGGCTTAGAGATTGAATTATCTCACTTTAGAGATTCAAAAAGTTTGGAACAGTTGCTAATAAAAAGGAGTGATTTAACTTTTTATGCAAAATACACGTCTTTTAATAAATGTATATTTGCTACATAATTTGCTTAGGTGGTAGAAGAAACTAATAATTTTATAGTAACAGAATGCTTTTGTAGTAACAGACTGTAGTAACAAAAGCAGATAAATTCAATGCTGGAGGAAGTACAAAAGGTTGCTTAATGGCAAACACCACATGATGATAGATTTATTTCAACTCTTTGACTGTATCTTGGTTGGACAGACTGTTTGTCAAAATTGTTACTTGGAATAGAGTGCTGTTTGGAGGAAAAATATAATCATTCTTGAAAGATTATAGATATTATTCCCATGAGAAATCAGAGGTACGGTAGCTTCAGAAGCCCACAGGAAGATGAACACTTATTGGCCATCCGTGATATGTCAGGAACTTCGGCCTTCACAGAGAATGTACATCACTGTCTGAGAACAAAGCCCAGTCAAGAACTTTCATGTAGTTTAAGTTTTCTAGTGTGACTGTTTCTTCCCAAAAGACATACTCTCTGTAAGAGTCTCTACTCAAGCCAGCAAAACTTGAAGAGGAATTTTCAAAACATAAGTCTGACTAAGGTTACTTTCCTGTATCTGTACAAATAATTTTAATGAACTGCTTCTGTGTCAAAAGAAAACTATGCCATGCCTTTTAATTTAGTGACCCTGAGAGCTCAGTGATGTTGATGTGACCCAGGGGCTTGTACATTAAAATTAATCTGTGACAGATACTGCATTATTAACATGATATTTGATGCCTTGTCACACTAGCTTTAGACTTTATATTCTGGAGAGCAGAGTTCATGACTAGAATTAGCACCCTTAAAGAAAAATGCAAATGTGCATGTTGCAGACCTAGCCAAAATTGCTCTTATTTCTCTAAAATTGCCTACTTCCTATGGTTGGAATTACGGAATGTCTGACTCTAAAGATGGATGAGTCTCAACTCCAGATGAGCGATCTACCTCTGGAGTTCAGAGTGTTTAGTGAGACATAGATAAGCAGGATGCTGTTGCTTGCAAGTTTGTCCCCTCTTCTAAGCAGCTCTGTGTTCTCAAATTGGACTTTCATGTCTCCTTCAGTTAAACTGGCCTCCAACTCAAGTAGTATTTTTTTCATTTGGTTTCCTACTTCTGCTTGACTCAAAATCTTTACTTAGGCATGGGTGCCTTCCTCTCCACTAATGTATTATTGACCTAAGAGATGAGCTACTATCTTCTATTTAGGTCAGTGAAGGATTTTGCCTACTTCTCATCTGGTAGCCTGTGTGTTGTTAATGTGATGCCATTGCCTCATCTGCATGATCCTGTCCCTCCACTCTCTTTTATTTTTTTTACCTTATGTGAATCCAACAGTAAATTAGTTCAGCTCACTGGTATGGCAGAAAATTAACCATACAGAGCACAAACTCATTTTATGCCAACTCATGGAGGTGAATGGACCCAACTACTATCTGTCAGGACACAAGAAAAGGACTTATAGCACTTTTAGTGCATCTTAGATTTTCGTGCAACCACAGCCTAAGGCTTACCCTACATGATATCCACACAATGACCTCTCCAGTCATTATTATTCCTGCATTAGTTGTGTAAATACTCGCTTGGTTATCCCAGAGGCAGAAAGTTTCATGATGCCTTGATGTAAGAGAAAATTAAAACAGAGGTGGAGACCATTTTGATACTAAACTCCATAATTTTTCACGACCCTTTCTTGTACATTGGTGCTCCAAATATTGTAAATGCCTACCTTCTTTTTGTGCTGATTCTGCCTCCAGTCTGTTACTTAGTGGATTAGTGGTCTATGCTCACTTGGACCAAAGAGAGTTCGTTGTTGCAATAGGACCCACATGAATTACAAGCACCCTTTTCTCATGGAAACGGCTTGGATATTGGTGTCTTTGCCCTTGTCTTGTGCTTGGGAAACAATACAGTTCCAGTTCATGTTCTGACTGGATTTGTGATGTAAAAGGCTGTAGTTTACTGGTATATTGCCGTGCTATTTTGCGGTATATTATTCTGTATGGAATCAGAGCTTAACCATTATTGTCATTGTGAAAGTTACTTCCAACATTGCTTTTTATCTTGTTATTTATACATTTTTTTTTTATTATTAAGCAACATATAAAGAAGCTTCCATCTTAACTAATAATAGCAGAATAGGGATTTTATTTTGGAAGCATTAGCTTTATGTATTTAATCAGCAGTTTTTCTTCTTTTGAAAAATCCTCATATGAAATAATTTAAGGATCTTTGTTTATTTTTACCATCACAGGGGACCTCTAGGAAGTGGTTTCCAGATGAAAGCTTGTAGTGGCCTCAGTTGTGATATCAAAGTCAAAATACAGATGAGTAACCATATTTTTATGTGGTTGTCACATATAAAATCCTTTGGAGAAGTGGTGGTTCGGGGGATATATAATAACAGAAAACCAGTGTTATCTTAACCTTATGTATGTTATTTGTTTGTGGAAAGGGATGATTACTCAAAATGATGGGAACAGCACTCTGATTACTCAAATTACTATGTAGGTTTTCATATAATACCTCATTATCACCTATGAAGAAGATCCTCACGGTGAACAATGTTACAATATGGATTAGAGACTAGGAAACCAGAGCATGCAGAACAAACTGGTAACACAGTTTAGTAATGGCAAAGAAAAATGTCAGGGAACAGCTGTGACCCCTAGCAAGAATATAGTTTTGTTGAGACTTGATAGACCCAACATTTAGGAAGCTATGCAAAGCTCATAACTTACTAGCAAGCTTCCCTTACAGAGTGGGGAGGGATGGTCTATAGTCAAATATTTGACATAAGAAAAAGAGTTTGACTCCTTTTCTCCCTCCATGCCTGTGTTCAAGAAAGAGATAAGACCTTTCAGCAGATAACAGTTGTTTTCCCACCGGGCTGTGGTGTCAAGTGGCCATAAAAGGGATAGGTACCACCGCATCAGCCTGCGGTGGAGAGCGAAGGAAGGAGCGGTTGCAACTGCTGTTGTGTCCATTGCTCAGGATGCATGGGCACCGCTGAAGCAGGGGAAATTTAGTCTTCTTCATGACCACCTTGCAGACAATTTAGGGAGCCACTGGATGGATGTGCACCAACACACTCTGTTCTGTAATTCACACTTTAGGATTTTATTTTTTGCGAGCTCGTGGGGCATGGTGCTCAGATGCCTTTGGATTATTACGTTTGTACAGTAAAGATTTTTGTGCTTTTACATGGCAGTATCATTTGTTTCCTTTTTAAGCAAGTGAAAAATATTTTCATAATTTAACCTTTAATGTCATTGTATTCCTGATCCATTGCCAATGTAAACTGTAAATCCAAAATACATAGAGATGACATTGGTATTTGAATGTGGAAAACAGCTTCCCTTTGGAATAGAGAGCCTAATAACTTAGAGAATGAAGTGAACAAATCATGCTGTGCGTGCTGAAAAACCAAGATGACAACATCAAGCAGTGTAATGAACAGAGCAATCATCCTAAGAACAACAGAAAAACAGATAAGAGCAGGGCTTATCTTTGCCCTTGGGGAAGTACTATGAAACAAAATACAAGATCGCTTGTTTTCATTAGTGAATTTAAAAAAATACTAGTTGTGAGACAGAAAAGCTGTTTTGCGTTTGAGATTAAATTTCTCTAGGCCAGGAAAATGTGTGACAGATATTAGTGGATTTTGTTTGTACACAGTCATTATTTACTTTCAATAAAATGATGAGATTGCAGCACTAGACCTTCATCAGTAGATTCTGTGTCTGTTTGCCGCATCTCCAGAATTATATATCAAAAGAAACTTTGTGCATGAAAGGGCTAGAACTTGATGAATTTTATGGCCAAACCATGGAGATTCTGGAGATCTGGAGACACATGTAGAGAACTTTAATGAAAAAAAAAAAAAAAAGCATGACTTTTTTCAAAGTTCCTATACAATCCAAATCTAAGACTTAAATTATAGGATGGAATTTCCCTGGATCCAGATTAAAGGAAGAGTTCATAAACACGCCTAGAAAGCAAGCAAGCCACTTTCATTCATGTATTGGTGCATTGATTTCTGTCTTTCTAAACATAAGCACATAAGACCATATCCCTAAGATTCAGTGTAGGAAAAGGGTTAAATTAGGTATCTCAGTGGCAAAATGTATCTAAACATCATAATTAAATTAGTATTAATCAGTCCAGCAAACTCTTGAAAGTGCTCCTCTGGCTATGTTCCGACAGTCATAATTCAGGAGAATGGTTTTCTCTAACTTATATTTGATCTAATTTAATTTATTAGTTATTATACAATTAGTACACAAAGAAATACTAAGTTCTTGCCTCAAGCATCTTCCAGTCAAACAGCCTGACCAGTTCCTACTCAACTTAATGGAAAGGATGCGGGTGGTTTTGATTTAATTTATTTTGGATTAAAAGACACTATTTCTAGGATTATCTGAATGAAAATATGGTAAAATGGCAGTTTTTTCAGGCTTCTTAATAAGCAAGAGGATGGGAGTGCCAAGAGCAAACAAATGGATCAGGAGAGACAGTTGTTCAATGCCAAGTCCAGTAATGTCTTTGATTATACTTATCAATACATCACCTTATACCTTACTATCATTAACATTTTCTTCCTTGAGCTTTGCCCAAACTCAGATATTTTATACTAGAGAAGAACAGATCTCATTATATGACAGTGCATTATTAGCTGCAAGAAAAACATGCTCGGTATATTCTTACTTAAGTGTCTTCTGCTTCACCTTCCCTTTTTCTGTTATTACCTATGATTGTGAACTCTTTGCTGCCGAGATTCTCTTTTGCTTTATATCTGTAAGTGCTACTATTCTAGTAGACTGGAATAGAGTGTAGCTTTCATCTGTGTCTAAAAATATTGCAATAAGGATATGCTTTTTTCAAATCCTACCTTTTTCCCAGTGATGATAAGCATATCCAGAGCAGTATCCATGAGTATTTTTATAAATAGAAATTGTCTAATCCATTCAACAAGTTTCCAAATGCTGCACTTAGTCATTGTGCATAATGTTTGAGTGGATGAAGAGTCATTTGAATTTATTAAAATATTCATGAACCTTGACTAAGTTAACATGAAAATATGGGGAACCTTTCATAAATGAAGAGGCACTTGTTTACATGTGAATACTAATCTTGTTTGCCCAGTAATGTGTCTGTGCTGAAACATGTAACAAATATAATTAGTCATCCTGTCAGGAAGCACAATGCTGTTACTTTAATGAATAATCCAAAAGCAAAAATAAAGAATATAAAGAGGAAGAACATTGCAAGGAGCAAGATTTAAATATAACCATAAGATATAATATCTGTAGTATTTTCACATAAAGGGTACACTGCACAAGTTCAGTTTAGGAATTAATTTGTAAAATTATATATATTCTTCACAAACAGAAACAAATCCCAGACAATTTTAATAAGTTATTATTTGTTACTAAGCCTCTTAGATATCCAGATATTTGTAAAAAATGCAACAGTACCATGGCTATATAGTTAAATGGATCCTACAGTGAAAATGTTTAACGCCTTACTTTTAAAAAACTTTTTTAAAGTTACTGTCTCCATACTAAAATTTATGACTAATGACACACCACTACACAGAGAAAATGTTGCCTAGACTGCCTGAAACACTTAGGTTAGGCCTGATTTTTCAACTATTGTTTGCCTGGTACAGTAAATGATTCAGATAATATTGTTGCTCCAAATTTTATACTCCGTGTGTTTATAGAGATTACTTCCTATCGAAAGTTTTCAGTGGATGCAGGTTTATGTTGCTCCATCCACATTAACTCTAAGATCTTTTGCCAATTTTATCTGTTCGCAACTGGAATTTTGTTTGTTTCTTTTCCTCACCTCTGTTTTATCTTCCTGAATAGATTGAATTAGATCTCTAGAGTGGATAAGAATGGGAAACAGGATGAAAAACTATCATTTTCTTGAAGATGTGTCAGATCTTAAGCATTTCTAAGGCCAAGCTTTTCTAGATTTGGGAAAATATAATTGTTCTTATGTTGATTTACTGGAGCATTCTTAGGTACCTCCTTTACTGAATATCAAAAGGGCTCCAAAAATTGTATTTATTTTTTTTCAGGTTGTCTGACTTATATTAGTTGAATAAAAGCATTAAAATTCTTCTGACCAGAGCATTTAATATTCTTCAGATCATGATTAAAACAGACATACAAATAAAGAAGCCAGGCAAAACAAAACTGAGCTTCATACTTTTTATCATTTAGAAGAAAGTTTAAAGCCCAGTGACCTCATCATATTCAAGTCCATTTCCTACTGAAATGGATGGGAAATGAAGCTGCTGAGTCCTTCTGAAAAATAGATCACGTTAGCACCAGAAATGGAATTGTCTTGACAGACACTCTTTATGTTTTAAGTATTCCCTAATAAATCTCCAAGATTTATTTTCAAGTGTTTCTTCTACTTTGAGTGGGTATTCACAGCTTCCCAGGGAAAGGAGCACATCCTTTCTGGTTACAACTGGCGGCGTAGCTGCATAAGCACCTGCTCAAAAATTACCTACCCATTGATATATTACCATTTCTGAAGCATCTCTTTCAGTTTCCTCAATTTCTTCTCCTTCAGTTTCTTTATTTTTGTATCAGTAATTAAATATTGAATAAAGCAAAGAAACGAGACACGGATCTCTTCTATAAACAGCAAGATCTGCATTTCTTTCTTATCTTTATCTTTAGCTGGAACATTTTGATTTTGCTCTTTAAGTACGTGAGATAGACACCGTGGTCCAGAGGGTATCACACTTAGCAGAAATGTGAGTGCATCATGCTACATTTCTAACCTAGTGAATAGTAATTAATTATACAAAGTGGAAAAGGTCACCCTACTTAGAATAACCACTAACCAGGTGATAAATACATTTCATAGGGTCTTCAAAAGCTGGTTGAAAAATCTGTGTCAGGTAAGTATGCATTTTCAAGAGGAATTATTTTAATGCTTATTATAATGTCTGTATTGGGTAATTTTTCTCTGACCAAAACTTCTACTGTGGACAAGAACACAAATACTCCTTAACAAAATGAACTGAATATGAATTAGAAAGTTTCCATTTGTGCAGACAGTTTCATTTGCAGTAGATTGGCTTCTTTCTGGAGAAGTGTCTCCCTGGAAAAAGCAACTACTTTTCAGAAAGTTGGCGTGAACCAGGTTTATTCATGAATGGAAATGGACCTGTAAAATAGACAGGGCTTTATATGCATCGCCCCAGCCAAGGGAGAGAGGCTTTCACCTCCTGTAGGGCATGCAGATAACTTAGTAATAATAGATGGGATCTTGACAGAGAAGTGTTCTGCAAAGGCTCAGCAGGTGGTGAGATGTGACCCCAGCCAGTGACACCAGCTGTAATTGCTTCACATTCACCTTGCACTGCTCCACAGGTTTTAGTGTGCCTCCATCTGCTAGTCCCCACGATACATGTGGATTGCTCTCTCCTTGGAGCAGTGATTACCTTTTCACAATATGGACACCGTGTTTCATCTGAAGGGCTAAGCCCCTGATGGTGGCTTTTACACCCATCTGGAAGATAAATAATTCAGCTCTAGCAGTAAAAAGTATTTTCTGCCATGACTATTTGCTGGTGATATGAGAAACCTCGTTAGAGAATTACTAGGATACCGCTTCTGTTTCTCTCTACGTTTTGTGATGCATCTTTCCCTTCAACGCATCCTTTTGGAACATAGTTCTCATCTCAAATGAGCGGAACACTGAAGTGTCTTGTTGATATTTGTACAGGAAGCCAAAGGGAAAGCATGAGAAGTAAGAAGTGGGTTTCTCAGTTCCCAAGGCAATGACTCCACCGGTCGCTCTTCATGACTTCTCTCCTTTTTCCTCACTGAGATCCTCTTTCCCTCATGCAGCTTAGGTCAACTGACCTTTCTTCTCTCCTATTTCACGGGGGATATGACATCGATTAAAACTGAAAAGGGGGCACAGAATTATCTGAACTCCTTCTGTTTTGACAACGTGTAAACCATAGGTTACAGGATTTTTGGAAGTGAATAGACTCTTCTTGTTCCATATAAAAGATAATTTCCCACTTCAAAATAAGACTCACATTCTAGAGTAACACTGCTTTACTATTTAGAGTGATTTGTGATTTTATGATAAAATCTTACTGTTTCTCTCTCTTCATGTTTGCTTTGTGCTTTGCCTGAAGTCCTAACCTTATTCTGCTTGTTACTCTGTATTTCACTGCCAAAATAAAATAACAATGCTATTCGGACTGTTCCTTAGTTGCTATTATGACTTTCTGGTGGCCAGGCAATTCAAGAAAATCTGTATTTATTCTAACAAACATGTCTATTACTGCACAAAATGATCAAAGAAGCATAGGCAAACCAACCATTTACAAATTTTATTTTCAGTGCACATGATCATTAGTAAAAACTAACCCTATTCTAACTCAAGTCAGGACACAAGAGACAAATTATCTTGCCATTTATTGCAGCCTCTTTCCTCTAAAACCATCTGAAAATAGGCAGAGGATTTCACACTTAGAAGCTATAGAGGGAGAACTCACATGGACAACACTGTCAAGTTGGAAATTGCATTATGAATTTCAACTTCAGAGTTTTGATTAGAATAATCTTCAAGTTCTCTTAGCAAAAGGAGAATTTGCCTCTCCTTTTCTAGATTAGCTAAACATGACTTTATATTTCGCTAATAAATGGCTTCAAGATTTTTTTCATATCAAATTGATACGAAAAATCAAGGACATTATTTAATATTTACCCTGAGATGTTCTATATTGTAGATCTTTACCATGCATTGCTTGGGGTTTGCGTTATAGACTGGCCTTTAAAACAATGAAATAAGAGCTTGAAAAAGCAGGTTGACAATATAGTCTGAATAGAAAACATGCGTAGCCAGATTCCGTCAGGATAATAGAACTATGTTATATGGGTTGTATCAAATGAAATCTAATTCTGCAAGAGTTTGGTCATTCATTTTAATAACCATGCGCTAAGTCCTGTACTGCAGTGGCAGCAGGTCAAAATGGCTAATACTGGGCTGTTCTGAGACAGGGTACTTCTTGGCAACGTTGCTCTTGTACAGCTTTCTTTTAAATAGTGGAAATTTTCAAAGAGTGACAAGTGGAGAAGTACTTAGAGAAGTGGGAGAGTGCATTTCCCATTTGTACCTGGTGCACTTTGGAGGTTATTATGCAAGAAATGACATTGTGTTCGCAATCACAACTATGAAGCAGTGCTCAGAAGCCAGGCTTATTTTTGTTCTATCATTATGAATGATAGATGTAAATTGGATGGAGTCTGATGCCTTGATTTTACTTTTTACATGAAAAATAAAATTAAAATTTGAATATAATTTCCACAATAAGATGCGTAATAAAGTGACATGGGAAGCAGAGACCAAAGAACTGTCATATGAAAGGAAATTTTATTTAGTCAAGTTATGATCTAATTTTACATCTAATCAATAATGAAAAAAATCTCTAAGGAAAGGCAAAAATCTACAGTGAAGGAAGAAATTTCTTATACACAAAACTCTCTCTGAACTGCCAGACGGTTGGAGTAGTGCCAAGTTATGTGAGTGCGCAGTCGTGTGAGTGCACAGATCCAGCTAGTTGTACACGTGTAAAAGGTATAGTGTTTGCACTGAAAATCAAAGCAAACTACCCCTAGCATTGCAGGGATAGTTTGGGGATCGATGGATAAGCCTGCTGGATGAGACTATGGCTGCTAGGGGGGCTGGAAGCCGCTGTGACATTGCCCGGGCGCATCCTGCGCGCAGGTGACATACAGCAGGGACTAGAGAGGCACATATAGAGCACCACAGCTCCTCGCACTGCAGATGATCTGGCTTCATGATGAAAGAGACGATCATGTTTCTGCCACCTTGGACATCCAAGCCTCTTGTAGCAAAATTTCCTCTTTCTGCCCCCTCTAGGTTCCTTTACATTTTTCTCTCATGAGAGTGATTTTAGTGATTTGAACAAGAGTTTGGACAAAAGCACAGGGGAGGAGTGTTTGCTTGTACCCATGTTTAAGATCTGCAGAGCACTAGCAGGTACCTAGCAGAGTCTTCACATACATTCAGCACAAGGACCAGCATTTTGACAGCACTGGCCATGCCACAGATATCCCACGTTTGCTTTTGCTTTTACTCTGCGAGCTCTTTGAGACCGTTGTCTCCTAATGATTTTATAGCTGAACTCTTTATATGAGCTCATGGATGTTACACGGTATACTCTGACCTCAGCAATAGTTTTTGAGTGCTAGCTTAAGGGGCTAATTATCATGAAAATTAAAACTTTCTCAAATGCCATTGCTTGTGTTAACTCTCTACAAGCTGACAAATTAAATCCTTAAACTGAAGTATTGAAAATCTAAATGGAGACAGAAAGATAGGATGCACTGAAAAGCCTAGAAATTTAGAGACACCAAGAGCAGTTGACATTTATGGTAGAATGGATAAGAGGAAATGGCAAAAAAGAGAGGAATTTGTTGAACTTGAGCTCAGTGGCAGGTTAAAGGTTTGCTTTTGAAGAAGTAGAGGAGGAAATATGGTGAACTGTCATATTCAACATGTATTATTGTATGTATGTGAACTTACAGGTTTTCTTCTGATTATTCCATTTCATGTTGATAAAAAACAAATTTATAATAGCTTTAATTTTTAAACTATTATGCCGATTTTGCCTGTTATGTCTGTCTTAGAGAAAAGCCCTTTCTTTCCATGCCAATGAGCTTATGCTGTTCATGACTTGCATGCAGAATATCTATTGATATGATTAGGAAATACAGTTTCCAATACCAAATTAAAAAACCCTGGATCATTCTGTCACTTAATGCACAGAAGTTCAGCACTCAGACTGATTGCAACATATCACCCTGAAAGCTTTAAATGACCTAGTAAGTATTCACTATAACACCATCAAGTAATGGATGGAAATTGGCTGAATGGCCTTTTTCAGCAATTACTGGCAAAACTATCTCTCTTTAACATCGGGAGCAAAAGTAAAACAATATTCTGGCATTGCTATTCAAGTTATCATATATTGTAGAATTTAGATTCTGTCTATCTCAGTACTACCTTTCGGAACCATGTTTTGGAGCCAATTCCCCCTTTTTTTTTTGAAATTTGGGCAGTAGGAAGTCTCTCCTATGGCTTTAATTCAGGGGACCATTTTAAATGGCATCTACATTCATAAAGTTAAAAGGGAATTCTGGATATATAATAGGAATGAAGGACCTTTGGATGGGTGCACATTTTTGTGAATGCATATGTTGGAGTCCCCTCTGAAAGATTAGCTTCAAATATTGACAGAAAATAAATTATGCACAATTTTTCATGATCTCAAGAGAAAATGATTGGAATTTGGTCCGTACCCCATTTAAAAAGATAAGAAAATAGGCTTTTAAACAACCATTGCAAATGAAATGAAGTAGGTATGATGTTCAAAAACTCAGATATAATCTGACAGATTCTAGAATTCTAATGGAATTCAATACAACTATGTGCAATTTAAAGAATTTAAAATATTGAGCATAAAATTGCAAATACATAAAGGAAAAATTTGCACAAGCTGTCAGTCAGAGTGGAAATAGACGTTTAATAAATTTTCACATTGTCATAACTGAAGAAAAAAAGGACACACATCAAAGCATGCTTTTGGAAATGCGTTTTATTTTAAGGGCAAGTAAATGAGTTATGACTCACAGGTTCAATAATGAACAAAAGAATCTTTCACCTCAAAGTCCTTAATTTAAAAAGTCTACAATGGATCTGTGTGATTTTGGCACTTGCACACTGGTACATAGTGAGAGGATGCCCTTATGTCTAGTTTGAGGTTGTTAAAATAGAAAGATAGACTAGATGGCTAGAGGTAGAGACCTCATTATTTTCTGATGTCCTCCAGTAAACTCTTGGGGTATCACAGTTATAGTTGTCCAATACCTATTCTGTGTCTCCAGTCTTTCTCTATCTAGACTTCTACATCATAAACTTTGCCAAGATCATTGTGAACTTGGAGGTCATCCATAAGTGTGGCTGCTTAATGGCGTAAGAGAAAGTAAGTACCAAGTACCTACTGCAGATCATTTAGAGCCAAGCACTGTAATACAGACTGCCTTCTTTCCCTGTCTTGGGCACAGGTATAAAGAAGATTGTCACAAGCAAACATCATGTTTCTTTCCTGCCATCTAGGGTTTGAATTCTTAGTTTTGAGGCACCCAAAAGTCTAGCTAAGTGAAGGCAAACCTGAGTCCAAAAACTTTGTTTATTTATTATACAGTTGTAACTTCCACTTTGCTAGTGGAAGTTTCTGTCTTCATGTACTGCTACTCCAGTCAGCTTGCTATTTTCTTATTTCTTTCTCTGTTTGACTGGAAGCATTAACAAATGGTGAAGATATAAAATATTTAAAGCTTATAAGGCACTGCAAATGTCAAAATGATCTATTTCACGTGTGACATTACATTGGATCTTTTAGGGCAATGCTTGCAATTTCTTAACTATAACCAAAATTGCTGTTTTCTTATATTTCACTGACACACATCTTCGAAATAATAATAAACCTTGCAATATACTTGAAAATCCTAATCTTTCTCACTTGCTTTTGGGCATTAAATTTGAAGTCCAAAAAAAAGAGAGAGAATAAGAGATTTGCTGCATTGCTTAGTGAGTAACAGAATGTGGTTGCAGTGGAAGTAAACTTCGGAAAAGATCTAAATTCCTCCACTTGTTTGGATCCAGCTGTTTTAGTATCTTGTTGAGCTATCTGCATTACCTGAAATATTTTTATTTGACTGAAGGAGGGAGTATGCCACCTTAAGGTTATAAAACTTCCGTTTGGGCTTGAAGGAAGCTCATTAATGTCCACAGACTGTGGTCTTCCTGTGCTAAGCATGCTGGACTGACATCTGTCATCATTGTGTGAACCTGAAAGCTTTGACTAAAGACAACATGTGGGACAGTACGTATATAAATTACTGAATCAAAGAATATCGCTATTCCTCTAAGAGGTGTGGAGAATATTTGAATTGAGATGCCATTTAGGCTAAAGAAGTGATGCATTTTAGCACTTAGTATGCATTAGATGCATACTAAAAATGCATTAAAGTGCATTTAGTATTTTGTAACTTTTTAATTTTCCTTATCTGCACTTTATTCCTGTGCTATATCTTTGACTAACCTGCTAGAGTTCAGAGAATAGATTAAAAAAATAGTGGCTTAAAATGGTGAAGGACTTGTTAATGAAAATAAAAAATGAGGAAGAATTAAACAGGATTGTAATAAGCTCCACTAAACTGGGAAATTCCCCTCTTAATAAGTCAGAAGAGCAAAGGATTCAATAATGAATCAAAATACGTGTCCTGTGTCATTACTAATAACATTTGCTTCAAGGAAGGTTTTTTGTAATAAGGAGGCATTGTTAATAAAGGAGGCTTGTGGCAGCTAGTGGGATTTTTTTTTTTTTTTGTTAATAACAGTGGTGTCAGTTGGCAATGGGTTCCCTAAGTAATATTTCTACAATGTTAATTTAATAATATTTTGAAGCTACTGCAGGGACATGTACACTCAGGTCTTTGTTGCTGTTGTGTTTCCAATTGCCCTTTTCAACACAAGAGGTTGGAGGATACATGTCTGACTATACAGTCTCCTGTGGGTCTACGGTGGGAGTTTCTTCCCATTTTGTACCAGAAATTTGGCAAGGAAGGCTCATTGCGCAGTGGCCAGAATGCACTTGTAGGTGCTCTGCAGGGACAGGATTTGTGACTACTCATACTATTCACAGTTGAAAATGTGAGGGGCTATACAGGTAAATGGTAAATACATGGAAAAGTTAAACATGGAATCAGAATTATAGAGAAGAGTAGTTTGGAAGAGGTCTGCAAAGCCTGTTTTGAGATTTCTGAAAGAAAAGAAAGCAAAAGTTTGTTTTGTTTCTGCAGGCCTGGCTGCATTAATTTATATGACTATCAGCAGATTTTTCTATTGTCAGCAGCAGTAGAATTAAACTGAAAACAGAAAAGTAAACTGAGTAACTCAGAAATCTTTTATTTCATGGTAAAATTAGTATTTATCCCTGTAAGGGAGAGAAATTTCTAGCAGCTTGACCCCTTCTGTTGTTAAAGAGCACACTGTCTTCTTGTTTCCTTACTACCTGAGATGAGGACCAAACACACGAACTAAAGGAAGGGACCAGGAGCCAGTCCCTCTGTCTCCAAAGAAGTTTCTTCTCAGAATTTCTAGTTCGCTGGAAATTTTGGAAAAGAATGCTTCAATTTGGGTTGAAATCAAAATTTGAAAAAGATATGAATGTGCTCGGAAACAGAAATTCTGCATTTTAGCTAGCTTTGTTCTGAGTAGATACCAGTCTTTTAGGATATAATCATTTGAACTGTATTTTTATATATTGCAGGTAAAAGCTAAATCCTCTATTGAGTTATATACCTTCTGTAATTGAGTTAATTGACTTAAATGAGAGCGCATTTGTGCTGAGAGCACAAATCAAAGCATATTGTGTCCACTTGAAAACTGTCTAAATCATTCATTCGCTCTAATGAATAGTGAATTTCAAGTAGAAAAGCAGGAGAGTGCTTCTGTTTTCTTCTGCATGCTATATATTTGGATAGTGATCTCAGTCACAGAAATATCTGAATATATAAATATCAGAAGAGGAAGTGTAGAAATGTAGTATCTTTTCTGATCAAGTTTTATATATATATATACTTTTTTTTGTCCTGCTTAATTTCATTTCTTCTTGCAAAGAATACGCCTTTGACCATGTATCACAGAGTAAAGAAGAAGTAGCAGCAATGACAATTTATTAACTTTACAACATGTCTTGGCCTGATTTTCAAATATGAAGATAAACATTTTTGTTTTATAATTGCCTTTAGGCTTATCTGAGTATGAGGTGCAATAATACTTAGTTAAGTATCTTTATATTTCAACATTGTGCAATCTATATGTGATAATTGTTTGTGCTAGATTCTTCACTGTTACACAGTTGTATCCAACTCTAAAAAGTATTAGCCCTATTTATACCTTTTGATATGGGAAAGGTAATGTTACATGAAATGTGACATGATCCAAAATCATTGCAGAGTGAGTCAGGACAGAACCACAGTCTTGTTATGTCAAATGGCTTGTCAGGAAGATGTATTTGTCACCAAATCATGATTTATATAGCTATTCTTGAAAAAAAAAATAACTAGAGAAAATTTACTATACCTAGAAATAGTTTGGTTGCAGATATATTTTGAATTATCCAATTTATGTAACATTTATTGAAAAGTCTTCTAATGCTCATATTTCATACAATCAAATCCATTTTTGTCTAAAAATGATACCTATATATAGAATGCCTGACACTGTGTATCCAAAGATGGGATGGAGTGCAAGACTTCTTTCATCTGTCTAAATATAAGGCTTAACAAGGTTCATTCTTTTTGATAAAAAACTCATTCTCTTTATTTCTAACAGTTCCTCATACTTTGTGTAATTAATATAACTGCAGGAAGAATTTATCACTGATTCTTACTTTTACCAAGGAACTACAGTGTATTCATTAGGACAAAGAAATAATTAAAAAATAGCAATTACCTTATATGTCTTATTATTAGCATCAAATTTAGTCCTTTGCTCATCTAGAGAGCATTTACTAGTGTCTTGTTATTTCTGTATATTAGATAAATGTCCAGAAATCACCTGAGCAGATACAGTATTTTCACTATTGATTAGCTAATGGTTTTCTGTCTCCTTTTTTGGGGATTGTAAGTCTACAAGAGTTTCTAAAATAAAAAGCATGTAATTTAGTCCACATGTAGCCATAAGAAACAAAAGTACTTGCAGTCCATTGGATAAAAAGGATTAGATGATTATATGTCTGCTATATGTACATTTGAATTTGCTTCTTATTATTAATCTTTTCTTATGTGTCTATTAAATGTTGCTAGTGGAAACGCACATTTTTATCTTTTCGGCTCATTAGTGCCATTTTTATATGTCCTTTGCTAAATTTAGGTTTCAGAGAAATAAGGAAAATGAACAGAAAAATGAGGGTATTGATGTCAGGGAACTGATAAATGTCAGTGTTTGTAAGGTGTGCAAGGGTGCAGAGACATGGAGGTTATGCTGTCTATCTAGGTGTCTCTGCAGTTTTCTGTTGATGTTTCCTGATTTTTCACCAGTTATGACCATCTCGTAGAAGTGGACAGAAGCAAGGTTCACACAGCATCTTGATCTCTGAAAAGAGCTCACCCTGATTCTCCACCCTGATGAAAACCACTACTGATCATTTTCCGTACTTTTAGTTTTATCTAAATGTTCCTTATAGATTTAATCAGAGGTTCAAAGTTGTTCTGTGAATCATTTTCCATCTGTAATATCCTTTTAATGTTATTACTGACATGCCTTTTTTTTACTATTTAACATAGTTCCTTGAAAAAGGTTTGAAAATACTCAAAGTACTCAAAATGATGGTGTATAATGCCTTTGTGGGTACATGTACATGAACAAGAATCTTTGGAATTTCCCATTTCAAAATTATGTCCTGAATAGAAATGCTCTATTATGACAAGAAAAAAAAAGGTGATTAACTTCCCATTTTCGTATTACTTAACCTCAAATATGTTAAGGTCCTCAGCAGTGACTGACTTCAGTCTGGACTTTGTGGCACTGACCAGGACTCTAAGCGCAGCAGTTCAACCAGTTTTCAGTGTACCTCGTTGTCCAATTATGTAGCCTGTACGAGCTTGTCTATGAGGAGCTTAGGGGAGACAGTGTTGAAAGCCTTACTAAAGAGCACCCACAGCTCTGCCTCATCCACAAAGCCAGTAAAAGGCTATCAGATTAGTCAAACATTATTTCCCATTCATAAATCCTTTCTAACTTTTGATCACCTTCTTGCACTTTATGTCTCCAGAAATAATTTTCAAGATTATTTGTTCTATTGCCTTCTCAGAGATCAAGGCGAAGCTGACTGGCCTTTGCTTCCCCCGATCCTCCTTTTTATCCTTCTTGAAGGAAAGGTTGATGTGTGCTTTCTCCCAGTCCTCAGGAATTTCTGCTAGTTGCCCTGAATTTTCAAAGATAATCCTTGAAATGACACTGGGCAGCTCCCTCAGCACTACTGAGTGCACCCCCTGATATCCCATGCCGTTGCCTGTGTGCAGTTTGTTTAAATCTTCTCTAACCTGACTGTCTTCCACAAACAGTAAATCTTCCTTGCTCCAGATTTTACCTTTGGCCTTGGAGGCCTGGGATTGCTGAGGGCTGATCTTACCAGCTGTTGAGGAAGGTATTGAATATCTCAGTCTTTTCAGCGTCTCTTGTCACCAGGTTCCGTGTCCTATTCAGCAGAGGACTCTCATTTTCCCTAGTCTTCCTTTTGCTGATGAGGTACCTATAGAAACCTTTCTTGTTACCATGCATGTTCAGGTGGGCTTTGGCTTTCCTAACTCCAACACTGCACACTCAGACAGCGTCTTTATATTCCTCCTGGCTCATGTGCCCCTTCTTACAGCTCATGTGTGATTCCTTTTTCTCTCTGACTTTTGTCATGAGCTCTCTGTTCATCCATGCAGGCTTCTGCTCCCTTTGTTTGATTTCTTTCTTGTTAAGAGTGAACCATTCCTGAGCTTGTAGCAAATGATCCTTGAAAATCAATCAGTTCTCCAGAACACCTCCTACCTCTACGGCCTTATCCTGTAGGATTTGTCCAAGGAGACCCTTGAAGAGGGCAAAGTCTGCTCTCTTGAGATCCAGGATAGCAATTCCGCTACTTGCCTTGCTCCCTCCTCTCACGATCTCTCAGCACATTGTGGTCACTGCAGCCAAGGTTGTCTTCACCTTCCCATCTGTAACTGGTCCTTCCTTGTCTGTATGAGGCTCAGAAGGGCATCTCTCCGCATTTACTCCTGATCATTGGTGTCATCAAGTCATCCATGCACTCCAGAAAGCTCTTGGATTGCTTGTGCCTTGCTGTGCTATCCATGTGATATCGGGATGGTAAAGCATCATTATTTATTTTTTATATATAGCAGGACCTCGAATGTGGCTATACTGATTATTGGATAAGTGTGTAAAACAGAGTTGTGTCTAAAGGATAAAGGACAGTTTCTGGACATGGAAAGAAAACTTAAAAGGAGAGTTCTTTGAGATAAGTATTAATTGAAACACAGCTAGAACCTTGTTTCTAGAACCAGCAAAACCTTGTCGACTGCTGAATTCAGAGGAACAAGTCTTTGTATACTCTTTGTCAGGAAGCAGGAACACATTTAACACACTTGACCCATTCATGTCTACTAAAAATGGAAACATTTTACAGAGTTCTGGAATTTTGCTAACATCCAAAAGCGGAAAAGGGTTAAGAAAACCCTTTGTTATATTCCTTGGTCTTTCTCTTCAAGCTGTTCATTGACATTTTGACCATTACTAAGCAATGAACTGGTAAGTAACACATGGCAAATTCATCTTTGATGTAACTCTATTTGGGTAGCATGACTGCAGTGGAGAAGTGTAAAAGGGGCATGTTTGCCTAATAGAATTTATCTGCTGTCTCACAAGGACTTGATGTTTCTCAGGTTATGCATTTGGAAACCAAATGATTAAAACTGGCCAACACCTGTCTATTACATGGAGAGCATATCACACTGTTAGAGAAATTATAGGTGCTTTTCCCCTGTGTTTCTGAGATGAAACCTGGTCACAGAATAATAAAAGCTAAAAAACCTTGTAGTGCTTTCCTTACCGCTGCAAATATAATTTCACCATGTATTTTAGCATAGAAATTTTAAATATTATTTTTATTGCTAGTTCCATTTTCAGAGTATTTTAAAGAATCTGTCCTTGCAAGGTTGGTTGCCACAGAAGAAACATATATGGCTCTCCTAGTGAAAGAAAATTCGTATGTTTTTAAGTCTTCTAACTGCATTTTCAGACCCTCACATAGTAGTAGTCTTATCCCACTCCAGGTTGTATGAAAATTCCAGGTAGGAGGACAGACTTCTGGAGGGCTTGGAAGAATTCTTTTCAATCTGTTCTCTCAAAATCAGGATAAATTCACTCATGACAAAACTCAGCATATGTTAGGAGGCTGCTACTGGGAGGAATGTTTCCATACATTTTTATTCTGAGACAATTTCTTCAAGATAAGCAAGTATTTTATACTTTTGTAGATATGTTCTTGAAAAGAAAAAAAAAATCAGGGAAGTAGTGATAAACTGAAATAGGAAGAATCAGGAAATAAATGATCAAAAAAAAAAGGGATATCTTAGAATGACATAAATGTTTTTCTACAGAAAAATGCACAGATATCTAACAAACAGCAGGAAGGGCAATAATCTAATTGACTATTTAGTTCCACTATTCAACTGTCATTTTGGGCCCCTGTTTCTGACTAAGGAGTTGGAAGTAAAAATCTGTCTGGGGTGTAGTTCGGATTTTCAGAAAGGCAATTTTCCAAAAAAAAAGGAAAAAAAAAAAACCAATCATCTCTTACCTGTTTTTAAAAATACCTGCTCTCCTGGTATCCTGTTAATTTAACTGTCTTGACTTCCCACCCGTATCTGAATTTTGTTCTGAAGATTTTTTTTTTAGAAAATGCAGAAATATAGCACAACAAGAGGAGCCTTGCATGTGAAGGCGTTAAGTTGAAACTGAGTTACCTAAGATGCATGGACTCCTCAAATTGTTTATTTAGATTATACAAGAATGAACATATATTTTTTTTTTTTTTATCATTTCTAACATAAAAAAATGTAGCTTAGAGAACAGTTTTTGGCTCTGGGTTATCAGATATCAGAAGCAGATAACTAAGCAATATACTAAGTGTGAAAGGAAAAGATTTGTGTGTGGCAATAAAAGTGATTTTAATTTCATAGTATGATGATTTATGAATAAGTGTTATGTATTTGCTTATACTTGCCCAAAGACAACAAAAAACATTTTCCAAAATCTCCTCCTAAAGGGGATTTTACATCCTCATAATGCACAAATATATTCCTATTTGCCAGACCATACCTAGTTTAACCTGCAGAACATTTCATAGTTAATTCTTGCTGAGTCATTTTTTCACATGAGAAACTTTAAAAATGAATGGTTTAAAGTTGATGCCTTTAATTTCCAGAGACACAAACCAGCTAAAGAAAGAGGTGAGTTAGGGTGAATTGCAAGTAAATGACTATGTCCCACAAAGGTAACTACTCCTTGTTTGATCATATCGCAGAGAGTCCTGTTCGAGAATAATCAAGGTAAATTCTCACACTAATAATTGTTACAGATTTTGTTTCACAATGTAAAGAAACATTTTTTGACATGACTACTGTAATTCACAATACATACCCCAACAATTAAACATCCAACACAAAATTTAAACAATATTTCCTACATGATTTACATAGGAACTGGAATGCAAAATACCAACTAGAGCATACTGTTCTGGAAGGAGACAGCACCTAATAATACTTCTCCTCTAATTTGTTATACACACAAATTTGCACTTGCCTTTTCTAAAGTTTAACTTTTAAGAGGGACAGAGAGAAAAAAGAAAAGGAAAAGGAGAAGGAAAGGAACAAAAGAAAAATTACAATGGTCCCAGATACTTAGTTAATTAATTTTTTTACATGTGTAGAAATACATTGTTTTGTTTTCTGAACAATAGAAGACATTGATCTGTAGTCCCTATATTAGGGGTAGTCCAGGATAATAATGTGAATCCATTACTGGAGAGTGATACCTGACACATTGTGTCCATTTTTCTAGTCATTGGAATGCTTATCTCATAATTATATTCTCTTTTGCAAAATTCCTGTGAAGTAAGTTCACTGTAATATTTTTATAATGAAAGGAAGTATTTTCCACCAGCATATTGGATCTTGTCTTGTTGGTATTAAAAAGAACATAATGAACGCTGACTTAAACTAAGTAAAAAACATTGTGGATATAAGATAAAACTGATGATTACCAAATAAGAGTCTATCATCAGGATCAAATTTTGAGTTGTGCCAACATTTACTCAAATTCTGATAAGTTCATTACAGTACATATTATCTCAAAAAATGAATTTACAACATTGAAAAAGTCTTTTCTACCAGTATTACACTGTAGAAGATGAATCCTCCATTAAACATTCAGCATTTTGCATATGAAGACCCTTATATTTTACTTAATCTGGGAATTGATTCAAATCTTGCTCTTCACACATGGCTGATTGCCTCAATAGATTGTAAGATATTAAATGTGTGAAACAGTCTATAAAACAGCTCCAGTCAATTAATCCTAATTTCACAACTCTAAAATGGAGTTTGGAAAGTACCTATGTCTACTCTGGTAGCAACCTTTTAGATATATGTTCTCCACCTGCCAATACCATTTATTGCTACTGCTATTTAGTTTGTCTTTTATTCAAATTGAATACTTTCCAGTCATTCAAAAGCTGAATTATGTTGCTTCTTCTTGCAATTGTCACACTAGTTAATTAGTTCTTGGCATGCCTGAGTGTCTGAAGAAATTGGGAAAATGATTTGTAATTGTTCACCAACGTACAAAGAGGCTCTTAAAATAAATAAAGCCACACAAATGCAGAAGAGTAAATGTGTATTTCAACCTAATTTAGGCAGGTGTTCTATTTCATCAGCAAAAAAATAGTAAGGCTCATTTATTTTATATTCAACCTCTATGTTCACTACCTCAGCCTTTATCTGAGCTTAGCAAGGTTATAAAACATGATAAAAACAATGAAAGAAAAAAAAAAGATTTTATAGAAACAAACTGGCAAATAAAAATTTAAAAGTTTTTTTTCCTGCCCTATCTCCAGCATTAAATTGATTCTTATTGCTTGTTTACCTTGCAAATGTGTTAATTTGGATGTATTTAAATATCAGCAGCTGGTATGTCAAGACCTGTAAATCTTACGCTCCTATTGCTAGTGGATCCTTACTAGTCCTAGTACTGTGGGTTCTTTTAAGGTAACTTGGTGAGTATTCTTTGACAAATCAGCATTAAAATTAACCAAAGTTATCCAAAGAGAATTTCCCTGTAACCTTCCCTCTGGTAGGCAAAGGAACTGAGAAACGTGAAGGCCTTTCTTAATGTTTTCCTAGTCTTCCCAGGAGAGCACAGGAAAGACACAACAAGCTTTCTGTGGGTTCCAGCGAGAGTCCTTGTCCTTCCTGCCACCCTTGGGAGGACAAGGCTCATGTTATCAGTGTAAACAGCATCGTGCTTGCGATGCCTGTACCTTCCTGTCAGCCAACACACAACCAAAGTCCATTTAGTTAAATCAGGAGTATTACATCGGTGCAGATGTGGTTCACATCGGTGTGATAACTTTCCTCTACAGGATGTCTCAAAGTGCTTTGGTTTTAACGGATGTTTTACACCAGCTGCCTATTAGATGACTTGTTCTTTCCTCCATGTGCACCTTGTGCATGGGGAGAGGGTAGTGGGTATGTGCTAAGTGAGAAGCAGAGCCAAAACTGATACCATAAGTGATTTTTGTTAGTATTTGCATCAGACATTGCAGTCTTTTGATGAAATTGAAATTAATCTGGAAATAAAGTCTCAACAGTTTGAAGGCATGCTTTTCAGTTTGGTCTTAAGAATTATCTCTGTCTCGTTTTCTATACACGGTTCCTTCTAACAGCAATTAGGATTTGAGAAAAATAATAATGGTTCATTAATACTCATAATTTGATCAAGAAAGTAATGCAGTAGGGAAAATGATTTTAAAAAACAGTAGCAATTTTGAATACCTTTGCAGTGTTTTACAGTTTACATTTTCAGCTAACAAACTGTGTTTTCTTTTCTGACTTCATAAGTATTGTTTTCTCCTGCCCCATCCTGAACAGAAATAATGTGTGAAAGTATTGCCAAAGTACTTAAAACTTAGACCAGCTATGCTTAAAAGTGTATTAGTCTCACTAAGTGGGTACTGTGGACATATCCCAAGTTGCTCTGAAGAAGTAATGAGATTCTTTAGCTCATAAAAGAGCTTCTTACAGGGGGAAAAGAGAAGTCATAAGGCTCAGCAAGCCAAGAAAGCACAGAAAGCTGATACTCAACCCAGAAACAAAACTCCAAACTTGTGCATGTTTGAGCCACCTTATTCCAAGAAAAAGCTTTTCTCTCATGATGGGTGGGTTACGTGCATTTAAACGTTAGCTCTACCTCTGGCAGCTGTAGGGGTACTTGCCTTAGTAAGTAAGTTGTTGTATGACAGTGAGCTAGTAAGACCATTTTTAAGGGTTTTTGTTTGTTTGTTTTTATTTTTGTGATTTTGTTTTCATAAAACTATTGTCAGTTATGTAGAGTTTAGCTTGGTTGTTTAAATAGACAAAACTCTTCAACCAAATAGGTTAAAGAAACAATTGGTGTAAACACATATTCTGGAAAGAAATGTGGGAAGATCACTGAATGGATAGTGAAAATGAAGACGTCTCTTTAGTGCTGTAAATGTACTCTTTAGTACATCTGCTGCAGCTACTGCGAGGAGAGTGGAGAGAGCGTGGTGACAGATTTCCCTAGTAAATCTGTCTTAGAGAAAAATAACCTGCAGACACTTACTATTTGAATTACATCTCCCTACATCGGTGTTTCCTCCCAACGTTACTTCTGGGGCCCAGCGGTTTCTGAAAGCATCTCTGCAGCACCGCGGTGACTTGAAGCACGGTGCGGAAAGGGGAACGACTCTCCACGGAGTCAGCGCTGGCTCCCTCCTGCTGGCAGGATCCCTGTGTGCTTGTTGCCGACTTTGCCTAACTTGATAAAGCAGAGGCTCTGCAGACTTTCACTAACTTCTCTCCTTGCTTTGTCTCCTCATCTTTCTTTCTGCTATCTATTTCTTTCTCTGAGATTGCACGTCATGTACTCTTTTCCCTGTTGCATTCTAACAGGGTCGCAGACACTTTAAAATGCATTGCTACACTAATACAGGAGAATATGAGAGACAAGGGAGCTCGGTATGAGTGAAGGATGAAATGAAATATGGTTTGACTACCACTGCAGAGACAGGTTTGATTGAAGTGAAATACAGGAAAGGCATAAGAGCAATCACAGGAAACTATTACAGATCTCCAAGGGCAAAACAAAAAGGCAGACTAGGAAATGCTTATGCAGATTGAGGAAATATTAAGACACTGGCCTTGGAAGATACACGTTCAGCACTCCTTTGAGTCAAAGTTGTAGTGTCCCTTGTGGGAATTTAGTGGGAACAATTTCGGCAAGGAGAAAGTTTTCATCTCTCAATTTCGGCTGCAGGAGAGCTTTAAGGCTGTTGTCTTAAATGATATAAATGAATTAGATGTGTTATTGTTCCATTCTTAAACAAAATTTTTTAGCAGGAATGATAAGCAAGGCTAAATTGTGTGAATGGACCATGGTTAAGAGTCAGGTGCTTTTGCTAGGTACAGCTGCTTCATTAATCTGCCCCTTCTGCAAGTCCCGATGTATTTCCAGTCCCTTTGGCAGGCTTGGACCCTAGAACCCCAAAGCTTCCTGCTGAAAGCAAGAAATCATTGTCCAAGACTCCTTTTCAGATGCTGTACATTGTACGGTCTGCTTCTGCTAAGATTTGGAAAATCTATTTCTGCTAAAAATCCACCCTATTTACAGTAAAATATCCCATGAGCAATTTCTTAAGCCATTAATATTGCAAGGGACAGTAGTTAATGACTAGAGCAAGCAGATGAGGGAAAGAAAAGAAATAAAAGTTAAAATATCTGAGGCACTAGTGTGCTTAGAAAGAACATTTGTGGAGAAAATAAAGATGGATAAGAAGTCAGGCTTGCTAAAGCCTCTGCATATGTTTTCAATAATCCAGAATGAACTGTTATGTTTGGCAGACAGCCATAGAAATCAGAGGGTGTAATCTTATAACTAGGGAATTAGGAACTATAAAATGTTTTAAGTATACAAGAGGGAATAAACATATGTAATAGATTACTGTTCAAATGAGGCAAATTAGCAAGACAGTCCTTAGGCAAAAGGGTGAGAAGGAGCAAGATAGTGGAAACTAACAGAATCCCATATTTCACAAAGAATTTTCTGAGTATTTTGAAAACCAGGGATTGGATAGCTTAAAAAAATAGCACCAGTCTAAATTGTTTCTCAGCTATTTACATGATTAATTTCACTGCAGCCTCTGTTGAACCAGTCCAAACAAACAAACAAACAAACAAAAAAAGCAGTTTGTCAAGTCTTAAAAGTAGAATCTGTATTTATCATCTCACTGATGTAACTGAGGAGGGACAAATCATAACTTCCTTGCAGATGGCAGCGTTACATGGATGTCCTTGCAGGACACAGGATGCCATGACCATGGAACATCTTCTTATTTCTTATATAAAGGTGATTAGTAAATGAACACTTCCAGTGCATGCATTTGAAATGCATAGTTTAGTCTAATGGATATTAAATGATGAATGAATTTTGTGTGATCCCAATTGTTTTTGGTTTTATTGACCAAGAATTTCTGAAAAAAAAAATTTCATAAAGGCTAATGACAGAAGAAATATTAAAAACTGAGTTTTGGCAAACCATATTCAAGATGCCTCTTAATGCATGCATGGACCAAGGCAGGCTGGAGTATGGCCTTAGTGCCTCTGCATTCCTGCTGCCATCCAGGCCCCTCAGTGAGCCC
>JAWLRI010000818.1:1263607-1281691 GCA_034781795.1 Crypturellus tataupa | reverse complement strand
TAGTTTAGTCTAATGGATATTAAATGATGAATGAATTTTGTGTGATCCCAATTGTTTTTGGTTTTATTGACCAAGAACTTCTGAAAAAAAACTTTCATAAAAACTGAGTTTTGGCAAACCATATTCAAGATGCCTCTTAATGCACGCATGGACCAAGGCAGGCTGGAGTATGGCCTTAGTGCCTCTGCATTCCTGCTGCCATCCAGGCCCCTCAGTGAGCCCTTCCTCAGGCCATGACTGGGATCCAATAGGGCAGATCTGCTCGTTTCTAGGAGGAGGAGCTCATCAGCCATAATGTGACTTTTGAAGTGCTCAAAGCAAAACAGAACAGCATCATCATTATTTTTAAATGAAAAGTGGCAGAACTATAAAAAAGAGATATTGATATGGTCATTGTCTATCTCCTTCTAGTAGAAAGAATTCATAAAGGATTAATTGTACGAGCTTTTATATGAGATCTTAAGTTAGGTTTGGAATGAGATATTTAAAGATAATTGATGCAAATTTTTCTGAAACAGGGCTATTTCCATCTTGATAATTGAAGGCAGAAAATTCTTGATGTCCTTTTTCTTTTCTTTGAGTTTTGCAATTATCACCATTTCTCCTATTTCTTTTTATCATTTCTAGTCTAGCAACTTCCTTAAGTTCTGGAGTTGAAGAAGTACTTTCCATTTATGTGATATATGTGAGAGTTGAAATGATGTTTTAAAACAAAAATTCTTATAAAGTCCACTGTAAGTCAGTGTAAGTCTCGGTTTCTTGGTAATTGTTGACTGTGTGAACACTATTTTATGTTTACATGCAGTCAAAAGAGGAGGAAAAAAATGAGTTCATTTATACTTTTCACATGCGTTACATAAGAATCTTGTTAATGCTTAGCAAAACAGGTTAGAGCATCCAAGAGGGGCGTCCCTCTGTCTATTATATACTGATAGAATATAATATATATATGTATTAGATATAATTCCATTTTAAGGAAAAGCTAGCTCCTATAAAATTGCATGATAATCATTATCACAAATATAATGCTCATTTCAGTGATAAACAAGATGTACTTTTTGAAAATTATCCAATACTACGAAGTTCGATAGTCTTGTAATATTAGCCTTATAATAAAGATGAAACTATTAAGCTTTGTTAATGTTTCTTGTTGTTGTTGTTAATGTTGTATAATCTTGTGAACCCATCTTTTACTTTACTAGGCAGCCACTGTGTTAAACCCAACAGTTTCATCTAAGCATTTTATAGTGTTTAATAACCTGCTCCAAATTGTGTATGAAGTAGGAGGGAAAAAGTAAGAATATAAATCAGAGGTGGTTGGTGTCCAACATAAGAAAGCTTTATTGTAAGGCCTTTATCAGGATGAATTAAGTAGTTAAAGAATAACTTGCTGCCTAGAAAAGCACACTTTTAATTTTTTTGACTAACAGACCATGGACAGTCTTCATAATTTTTCAACACATTGCTCATAGTCATGTGAAGTTGATAAGTTTATGAATTATGGTGTTTTAATAGAGTTCTGCAAACTCACAGTGAACTACTTACTCATGAGCTGGAGCACAGGCTGGATATCATTGGTCTTTTCTGTTCTATGTTAATAACTCAGACTACAAGTTCAAGAACTGAAGCTATTTAAATTGAAACTGAAATTGAAAATGCCCCAAAGCCATCAATTTGGAGCAGAACATAGAGCTTTACTGAAGTGTTTATTTTTATTATAAATCAGAAGTATCCTATATAATGGTATTTTTTTCTTTAAATTTGTATAACATGAAATCATATATATTCTTGGATTAATCTAACTGTATGTATCATCAGAGTGTCAAAAGCCATCTAAGCACACAAAAAGTATGCACTGTTTTAACAATATAACACTTTTTTAAAACTGGGAAAATATACCGTAACAAAATTTGTCCTGATGCTTAGGAGGATGTGTGTGATTTTTTTCTTATAACGCTTTAGTGCTTTCCCCCCCTTACTAAATCAAAAACAACACATTTCAGCAGAAGAGCATATTTTGGATCCACAGATACATGTGTTTCCATTACCAGATCCTTCTATGTAACTTCTGTCTAGACGTCAGAGTATATGCTGTGATCATGTACAGTACAACTCAGTCTGTGAATAAGAACTATAAAATATCAGCATTTAACAGTTCCAATGAATTTACTCATTAAACAACTTCACTCATAAACACTAAATACTGCACGCATTTAAGAAATCAGCGATTTCCTGATATCTATGGCAGGTTAAACTTCTCTAATAATGTAATTACTATGAATTATTTTCTCCATTTTTCTCACTGTACAATGGTTCTAACTGAATTTTTTGCTGTGTAATACGTACTTTATCTTTCTTTATATATTATGGCAGTTACCTTAGGCCTTGTGAGAGAAACAAAAATTCATATTTATTTATATTCTGACTTGTAACCAGACAGAAAGAAGCTGCAAAAGCCAGCTTCTAAATTAATTTTCTCTGATGAGCTGAAATGTAAGTAGAGTTGCAGAAAATGCAGGTTTAGCGTAGCTCAGAGCAGTGACTTGTACTCCTGTACTCCAGTAACAGCCACAGGGGAGTAGGGTGTCAAAATCCTTCTTGAAAGGTTTAAGTTAAAAAATCATGATTTTAAAAAATGAGACCTCCCCAAAGAGATATGAAATATTCCACAGCTGGAGCAAATTGGAGTGGGAAAAAGACATTAACTTGACACACACACACACACACACACAAAAAGGCAGAAAATGAAGAATGAATGGTGAAATTCACATATAAAAGAGAGAAGGGAGAACATGTGTGGTGGGTCATGGTACTCTGGCCAAAGTTCAGATCTCCCGCTTTCGTCAGAAATGAGATCACTAGTGTGTGTTTGGAGAGTCCTAGAAATGAAAATGTATAGTAGAGGCGTCACATCATATGGAAAAAGGAAATCCAAATAGATATTCATAGTCTGAAGGCATGAACACTGTCGGGAAACTTTTGATCTATTGCATTCTGTGTTGTTCATCTCAGCGTGGCTTCAGAAGCCATCAGATGTGTCTATTCTGAGTGAATTCATGAATTACATTTGAGCTGAGAGAGAAAATCAGACTTTATAGGGCATTGGGCAGAGCAAAATCTAATATCCTTCACAGTGGTTTTAAAATGGTATAGTCCATGAAATAATTCTTAGGTACTGTGCAGTAATAAAATTAAGCACCAGTTCAGGCAGAAAATATCAGCTTGTCCCAATTGCAGGAAGCAGACATAGAGGAATGGATCAGCCTAATTAGCTCCCACAGCTCCTGAAATATTTTTTTCCAGGGGTATTTAGTTACCTTTATTCCTAGGCATAGAGGCATTCTGCCTTTAATCCTAGGCAGAAGTGGCTCAGGGACTCAAGGGCTGCAGCAGTGCTCAATACTATCCTGTTTGCAGAGTTTGTCTTCTGCACTAACGGAGCAGCTGTTTCCCTGGTTCTCTGCACCTCCCTGCCTCCGGCTTCCCTCTTTATTTCCCCATCCCCGAAGGCAGCCCAGTGCTCTCATGCTGCGCACATCTGGCTGCAGCAACAGCCCCTCCACATCAGGCTGGCGCAGCTGCTGCTTCTGAACGGAGCTGGCCAGGCAACTGCTCCTGATCACTCCCCTGACGGCTCTTTCCCACTTACTGCTCCGGCTTTCGTGCTCGCCACCTGCTTGATTTCCTTTCCCTAAACATCCTCTCTGCTCGCACCCACACTCCAAATCCTCTGCTCCCAGGAGCTGGCCTGCTGAAACAGTGAAACGCTCCTGTCCCCAAGCTAGTTGCTACTGCTACTGCTCCGGCTCAACAGCCGCTATCACCTGGAATTAAAACAACACACCAAGAAAGATTAGTTCTCTTGCTCCCTATTTGGCTTCTCCAGTTACTGCTCTATTGCAGATCATGCCTAATCAGGAACTTTATGACAATTGTTTTCCATTTTGGTGGGAAGCGCTTTCCCATTTGATTTCATTTTGATAGGAAAGTTCTCTCCAGAACTGAGATTTTTCTCAAAATCAGAGAAACATAAAACCCTAATAGTACCTGGAGGTTTGAAAAATCATCCAAGATGTAGGAAAACTCAAAGACAATAATAAATTCTGAGTCAAACGAGGAAGGTGATGATCAATCTTCTGTATGAAGTCCATATCACTCCAGATTAAAAATAAATAAATTAATAGCCTTACCTTTTCAATCTTTTTCATTTTAAAGTAGTAAGAAAAAAAAATTTGGGGCCAGAGCAAGAATGTGATCGATAGCATCACTGTTAGGAGAATTCCCTGGGATGCAGGGAAGGTTTAGGAGCAGCAAGGGAAGGTCTGGGGAATTGCAGCGAAGTCCAATGCTTCAGTCTGAATCCAAATATGACTTCAGCTAGACTTTTCTGTTAACATAGACAAACTCCATGATTACTACAAGATGATCACTAGTGTGGCATACACCTTTCCTGTTTTTTCCCAAAATTCCAAAATTTTCCAAAATTTTTGAAATGTCAAAAGAGAAAAAAAAGGGGGTGAAAAGCAAACGCTCTCTTAACACTGCACTATATGGTCCTTCTGCCTGTGCTTTTTGTGTACACTTTCAAAGCCCTAAATGGCCAATAACCATTGCTAGTTGCACTTGTTGACTTAAATTGATTAGAATTCAAATTAATATAGGCTAGCTTGTATATCTCATTCTCCAAAATACAAATATAGCATAATGTAACATTATAGCCTTTTAAAGCTGTCTTGGGGCAGTGAGGTAGGAACTCCCATATGATTGAAGTGATAAATCACTGGTTCAGAAGTCATAGCAAAAGATAAAAAGACAAAAAGAACAAAAGATAAAAGTTAAAGTAGAGGCATGGAATCACTGGGAGGAGGGCATTTGACTTTTTCCTGGTTGCCTGGGGACTTGTTTTCCTTTACCACAATGCAACACTTGGAGTTTTCTTTGATCAGGTTGCATTTCACAGAAGATTTCAAAGTTTTAGGCCTGGAGTACCGTATGCACCACTCTGCTAATTACTGCCTGTACTATCTTTTCTAGAATACCATATTTTATATACTTAGTAGCATTGCACTTGAAGCAAACCAAGAAAGATAAAGGTTCACGGAGGATGGAGTATGAATTTCAGTTTCCTAATAGACTTTTTAAACTGCTGTAGCTATATAGTAATATGAAAATTAAATACAAAAAAAATGTGGATGCAACCTCTGTGAATACTACCAATGTAATCAAAGAGCAGGTAGAGTGCTACAGCATCCTATACTTCTTAAAATTGATTTTGAGCATGTTGGTGTCAGTAGAAAAGCTCTTTGAATGGGCCTTGGTGTGAATAGAAGAAAAGTTTTGCTGAGCAGTCCCTTGGAATATCATGTGCATTTCCCAGCTCCCCCAAACAGTTAGCTTCGGAACAGGATAACTGAAATGAGAAAAGTGTGTTGCTTAAGTTTATTTTAATCTGTGAGTGTGTTGTGGATCTTTTTGAGGGCAAGAAATAGTATAAAAAATAAGGGGAACTATGTAGAAAAATACAGAGAGTGGAAGGATCGCTATGGTTTTCTTCAAAGCAGCCTTTGTTGATACCATGAAATGTGGTTCAAATGACAAGACCTAATTCTCACTGATTTTCAGTTCCACTAGCTTCCCATCATTTTAGTGAAATTAGTTTCTTAGCAGGGAATGTTTCAATTTTCTTTCCCTCATTCCCACCAGTGCAATGATTCTTCACCATCTTAATAAGTACAATGAATGTGCTCCATTAATGGACAGGGGCATTAGAGAATAATGTCATTTCTGAAAACTCTTTAATACATTTCACAATTAAGAAGGCATTGATTCAAGGTCTTTTTCAAAGAGGAAAAACCCAAGTTATTTTCCTAGTGACATTTACTGCCCTATGAGAAGTGGATATTCTGGTAAGAATGTTCCTTTGATTTTTCAGCTGTGGGCTCATTTGGAAAATTGACTTTGCCTCATCTAAGAATCTGTCTGAGATGCTCTTCTACAAGTAGCAAATGGCTATTTCAATTGGTTTTTGTTCCAAATTGTGAATTCCAACCCAAGAGGTGTAGAGAAAAAATGTAAATGCAAGTGACTGTTTTTACACAGTCACTGTGTGAAAAATAGATGTGGTTATATTAAGTTTTTGAGGTAGAAATTATTCTATATGTCGATTACTTGCCCTTCATTCCAAAGCTTTCCATCCTTATATTCTTAGTAGATGGATTTTTTTGCTTGTATATCCTCAACTCTGCTCAAGATGAGAATGTAAAACATTCATTCAAGGAAACATGGTCACTGTGTCAGTGAAGGACATGCCTGTCCCATTGAGTTCAGACAGTCACGGCGAGGTGGTGAAACATGAATCAGTTGCGGTGCTGAGTTCATGTAAACACACCAGCGTGGGATTTGCCTTTCAGGGGGACTTCACGTCAGGGAAACTGAGCTCATAGAATGAATGGAGGAGTCTGCAGCTGACTGGATAGATATACCCAAAATGCTTGACTGAAATGACAGCAAGAAACAATCCCTCTGAAGTCAATCTGTGTGGACTTGTGTGCACAAAAATTAGCATTTTAATACTTGCAGTTTCAGGTTCAGGTTCCATTTTTAGGACCCAGTTAAATGTTAATGGGAACACAAAGCTTCTGATAAAGTATGTATTACCTTCATCTTTTAAGTATGTATTACCTGCTTTATCTTTTCACAGAAAATAAAATCCGTGGGCGCATTCACATTAGAGTTAGGATTAGTTTGGATCAGGAGTGTACTTCTGAATGGAATTTCCTGATTGTCACCACTCACTGAGCTTTGGTTTTCATCAGGTACAGCCTCAGAGTACATCAACTAGGCTCCGTTCAAAAGGAAATAAACCAGAATGTGCTCTTCAGGAGTATTAATTACATATGACCAGATGAGTTCAGCACAGCCACTCCAAATGGTTGTAGTCTGGATGTTTTATTTTATATGTTCTTGTATTAAAAAACATTTTTTGTGGTATTGCATCTTTTGCACACACTAGCTTATATCATCTAGTGATGAGTTTGAATGGGCTAAAAGATAAAATGATTTTTTTCAAGTATTCCTCTTTACAAGGGATAGAAGTCTTTCATTTCTAGGCTCAGCTTGTGTTGCTCCATATGATTTCCAGAACATTTGATGTATCTAAGTAGCTTTGGTTGTATTTCCTGCATTACTGGCAGCTGCAGCTGATGATAGTTTATTTTTGGGAAACACAGCATCAGATTCCCACAGGGCTGTCTTTAACTTATCTAAAATTGTCAGCATGTACACTTTTTAATATGTTGGTTTATAATATGCATAAGCTATAGTCACAGCAGGCTGAATCCCTTCTTATAAACTACGATAACTCCTGTAAATTCTGTACATCCTGCACTGTGATGGGCTGCCTACTGAGCACTTGTTCTCCAAGGTACAGTGTACTGGCAGCGTTCCCTATGAACAACCGTCTTCCCATCTCCCGTATTAGAGCTAATACTACAGGAGAGGTTAACAGTTTAATTAATCTCTCATTTTTTCTTGTCATGGCTGAGGCATCATCAGAGGCCTGATAGCATCAGGAAGATAGATGACTGTTGATTTATGTGATGAGAAAGACCAACGTTTTCTAATGTGGGGCATCACTCACAGCAACAGACCATTTGACTCTGTGGATAGTTAAGATAAAAATTAGCCATCTGGAATATTCTTTGGCCAATTTCTTTCAAACTCATTAACAAGACAAGTCCTTTGCTGGTGGTTTTCCCCACCTCCTTTCCATATTATTTAGGTTGATGATAGGCAGTAGGTCAGGATACATTGTGCATGTGTGCACTTCATTTGTTTTGTCATTGAGTAAAATGAGAAGGTAACAAGAAAGTATTCCACGTACTCCTGTTTTTTGTTTGTTTGGTTTTGTTTTGTTTTTCATGGTTAATACGACTTAAATTAGTTATTTTTCTAGACTAATAGAGTGTTAAATTCATAACTCATTACACATGAGAAACTAGAGCTTTCTATGCTGAAAGTTAATGAGAATAACTTTTATTTAAGCATGGCAGAGCCTCAGAAGATTTTTATGTTATAAAGGAATAAATTAAAAACATATTCCCTAAACGGAAAAGCATTGGTTTTAAGTGGATAAATACAATTTAATACGATTAAAAAAAAAAAGAGAATTTTCTCATAATTTGCAATAACAAGTATATTTCTTTAAAGTTTTATTTTCACATACAGAATTTGTTGTGGAGTCTGCGTAGGTCCTCATGCTTTTTATTTGTTTGGTTTGCATTTGCTGTCAGATCTATCCATAGTTTGTATGTAGTCTGTCCATAAGTGGACAGACTTTGGGATCAGAGTCCTTCCAAATGCCTAGGTATTGTGTGAGAGCCATATGGATTCGTTGTCAGATATTCTGACAATATTGCTAAGGGGCAGTAACAAAAGTATAGTGGTCCCCATATAGTTGTATACAGTTGAGATACAAGATCATCAAATGATACGCTCAAGGCTATGGAAGAATGCAGTAGTGGATCTCAGGAATAAAACAGTGTTTTTTGAGTTTAGGTCAAACTGAAATCAAATATTTTCAATGGGACTGGCATTTTCACTCCTGGGTAATATACAGACTGCAGATTGTTTTCCTCTCTGTCTCCATATCATTTTTGGAATATTATGCCATACTTTTAAATTCTGATTTGGAGTTTCCCCTGATACTAGTTACTTTCCTGATTTCATCTACTAATAGGAAGAGAAAGCAGAAGTATATCTTGGCTCTTTCAACTTACTATATCCTATTCCAGCTGCACTTGGTCCTAAAATTTTGTATCAGTATGTACAGTTTCATGAAAATTGGTATATGAAATCTGAATTCATGCGAACATGTGCAAAAGTCCTTTAACAGATGTGAAAAACTCTTTCAGCTGAATGGTTTATTCTGCAGTACACCGTGTGGCACTGCCTACTGTTAAAGCAGATGTGCCATCAAGATAGTTTAGTGCTCCACTGATTTATTATCTGCAGCTCTCCCACAGAAAGTCACTTTCTATTAGAATGTTATGTAACAACAGAAGTGCTCAAAATTCTCTTCTGAAATGCCTATTATGTTCAATGACTTAGCTGCTCAGAAGAGGCAGCTCCCTTGTCAAGATATCATTGATAAGCTTAGTTGTTACAGACTATATGTAAATGAACATGCTCCCAAGAAGTCCCAAGAAGTGCATACACCTTGCTAGAGAATCATCAAAGTACAATGTTGGAAAGATTTGAGTCTTTTGCTATGTGATCGTGAGATCTCTTGTCCCATCTCTCACTGAATGAATGTCCTAAATTGTGCAGAGGTCCTACAAAATAGCTCAGGTGTCTTACCTAAGCATTTTTCTCCCTTTTACATGTCATAGTCTCACTGTCCCTGCACATGCATCTCAAAAAAAGTGACTTTGGCTTCCTAGAGGCTGTAAATAAACGTTCCATAAATGTTTTATAGCTTTTCCTCAAACTCCCCTGAAGTTTCTGGGGTAAGAGAAGGAGATAATGTGAGACCCCTGCATTATACCTCTTTCTGATTGAGACATGTGTCTCAATACGTATGTACTGATCCGTGTGTACGGATGAAATCTCAAACCCTACCTGAATATCACCAAGGAGTAAATTTCACCATGCACCTATGCAAAGAATATACGTCACATCTGTGCAATTTCAGTTCAGTCCTGGACCATCTTAAGTCATTTGGAGCTTCCTGATTTTCAAGTTTTATGTTGATAGTATGCAAGTTAATATAGTCAACCTGTGGACAGAGACGTGCCTTCTGGCTATGCTGATAAATATTTATCTCAATAGGTCTAACTGGTCCTAGGTCATGTTAGTCAGAATGCTTTGCCTTCTACTAGATGATTATATAGCATTTCACTTCTTGATTTTCCTCTTTACTGATGCTGATGTAAGTTTTAAGATTGGGGTTGTCTTTGGAGGGTGAAGGTGAGACTTAGCATTGAATCCTGTGTATAGTTTTATATTTACTAACACTTTCAATTTTGGATCAGTTTACTCTGGGCATCTACTGACGTTCACTGGTTTGGTTCCAGGAAGTTATTGTTACATTATTCCCTCAGCAGGGAACAACAAAATTGAAATTGCTTTTATACTTCCTCTTGTTGGAAGGCATCAAGAAGATGGACTTCTGACTTCCTTGTCCTCTCTGGTGCTAAAGTGCTGCTACTTTTCCCACAGATGGCTGAAATGTGTCAGTAGATTAAAATCCTTTTCCTGTTGATATTTGTCGATCTGAGGCAGCCCATTGCACATGCCATCAAGAGAGCAGTAACCCTGTAGAAAGAGAGAGAGAGAGAGAGAGAGAGAGAGGAGAGATGGAGAATGAGCATTAAATGACCTCTGGAGAGACACTGACTGCCGGACTTTTTGTCCTTTTAATGGCATAAAGAAACAAACAAAAAATTCTTCTAATGTCTAAAACAAATTGTTATAGATGATAGGTCTGTCAGTTACATTGTTTGAGCACTGGTTAAGTTAAGGGCACAATTATGAATTGGCATTGCAGAGAAGTAATTCTTTCTTCCTTGGATCATCATTTGAAGATAAAGATCAGGAACCATGTTGAAGCTGCTTGTATTAATATTTCAGAAAACTCACAGCAGGTTCAGGGATGCTTTGACCCCCCTATTCTCTATAAAATATCCCTTTATTCTCTACAAAGCAGTTGTGTTTGCCCTTTACTTTCTTTCATTCTGTTTCTGTAAAAAGTCATCTCTGCGCTCACCCTCCTGCCCTTGCCGTTGTTGCGAAGGAGCTCTTACAATGAACAGCGGTTTTACCTTCCTTCTCCAAGTGAAACAGCTAGTTCTGATAATGAACTGGGCTTGGAGTCTCACTTTGGACTTTAAATAGAGATCTAAACCCTTTTAAACCTTTCCTGATGTGTCTCCATTCTGCTCAATAAGAACCACTTTGCTCTGTTGCTGGATCTACTGCTACATATGTAGTATCGACTCCCATATGGCATTTGGACCCAGCACCCACTGCAACCTCTGGTTTTATGTGCCCTCACAAAGGCTGCTGAACTACTGTTCAAGGATGCCAGATCTTGACTCTCTGCTGTGGTCAATGGAGAGAAGTAGTCATAACACCTTAGATCGGGCACCTGCTTTTATTTGTCTTTTATTTGTCTTTTGATCATCTAGGTGATCACCTTGCTGATCACTTGTGTAAATTTACTTTTCTTATATCATATACTGCTACAGTAACCACTGATACATTTACATGTAAGTGGTACTCTAATTTAAAAAAAATAATGACTCTGGTGTTTATCATCACTCTATTTCTCACTGCTGATTATTTCAGCAGATATTCAGGGATTATTGTGCGAGTTTCAATGAAATACTATTAGAAAAATTGTTCCTGCAAATCTGTGTTTCCTGCAGTACCAAATGCTGCAAAACTGGTGCTTTATTGGGTGGATTTGTACATCCCAGCACACCAAGGGCACACATTCCGAAGAAGATTACTCCTCAGAAGGTATATGTCCTTATCAAGGGCATATTTTCTCCTTTCACTCCAACTTCATAGTCATACTGCCTTAAGTAGATGAGTTGCATTTTGCCCTGGAGCAAACTATTTAACCAGCACATATATAGTGGAGCTCCTTCTTCAACTTCCTAACTTCGTGTTTATATTTCAGTAGCAGCAGAGCCCCCTGGGCATCACTTGTGCTGAGTGCTCTCTGGATACATTTTACAAGCCTAAACTGATGGACAAAGATGAGAGTAAAAGAAATTGTGCCACCCATATTTCACATATAAGGGAGACAGAAAAGTAAATGTCCAGATGTTAGAGGTAGCTGGGTTGCTTAGTAAGTAGAGTTTAAGTGACTGCCTGAAGTCATATAGAAAGTCTGTGACAAGGGTAGAAATGAGCCACAATTTATTCTGATGTTGCAGTAAAATTACCTTCTAGTCTAAATGTTCGGGAAAACAACAACAAAGAACACTCTGACATGTATTCATCTTTTTACTATTATTATTTTTTATCCCCTATTGACATTTTTGGATCTTTCGGTCATATTTAAGAGAAAGGGGAGACAAGCTCTGCTAAGATTGCCCGACAAGGACATTTCAATGAGACCTGTCACTTCTCTACATTACAGAATCCAGCCACAAGCTATGCCCAGGTTTCCTCATTCCTTTCTTGGGGAACTTCTATCTATCGTGCTTTACTCTACCGGCCTCATAGACATTTTAGTCATCTATAGCCTTCATCCTGTACTGCCTTTACATTACCACTATTTTACAGTCGAGTCTGCTGATGCTACCAGTGTTCCTAATGTACTTTCCTGTTAACATCTTCAGCAGATTACTGTTCCGAACTTTTGGGCTGCCCTACACCACTCGAATTTAGTTGCAGTTCATGCAGTGCTCATGCTGGCAGTTGTGCTGAAGTCCAAGGCCAGTGAGTGTGCTGCAGCAGGGACCCTGCTCGGACTCCTGCCATCCTAGGAAAATGCAAGTGCTGGAGAAGGAAGTTAGATGGGGAAAGACAGGGTGTTTTGGTGCATGCCGCGATTTCAGCCCAGCATGGAGTTACATGCTAACCAGAGTATGTACTGGGTGCTCAGGAATGCCCATGTGTTTAGACATAAGCAGGTTAGATATAGGCAGTACAAGCTGATGAAATGGGAAGGGAGAAAGAAAAGGGAAAAGCATTACTAAACATCACAACTGAGGTAAAATCCTGAATATAGTTCTTAATAACAGTTCTTCACTAGCCCTAAGTAAGGCATGCCTTGCATTTCCTAGAATGTATGAATTTTGCGAATAAAAAATTTGGAAATAGTGTTTAGAATTTGCTTAAATTACTTTAAACAAATGCTATTATTGTCAAATGATGTGTCTTCTGTTCCAAATTGTTGGTTTTACAATGTTCAGTTTCATCTTATTATGTATATTTCAGTATATTAGTACTCATAAACATATTATCCTCTAATTATCTTCAGAGATAACTGTTCAGTATATGTGATATGATCATAATGTACAATTTCTGTCACTTACTTAGTTTTTTTTTGGAGCAGGCAACTCAGTCTTTTACCAGACTCTCCAACTTCTTTTCAGTAAGACACTGAGCAAGTTGAAAGTGGAATTTTTGTCCACACAATGGCAGGTACCATTTTTTCTAAAGATCTTTTATGGGAGGGAGAATGGTTCCACTGTTGGTCTTTTTGCCATACAGGTACCTTAATGCAGACTACACATTAGAACAGCTGGGGTATTCCCTCATGTATAAAACCTGCAAAACCCCCCACCTTGGTTCTGTGAGGTCCAGAGAGGAGAGCCCATCTCTGAAGGAACTATCTCGTGGGCCTGAGCCAGGCAGAGCTCCAGCTTGCAAACCTGTCTTTAATCTTGAGGACTTTCATCCTTCTCCCTGCACACAGACTCAGCTCTGACTGTCTCACTTCAGAGACAGCAGTATTTGGTGCACGTTCAGGCAATGGACTAAGTTTTGTAACTGCAGCTTCCTGCAGGCCAAACTGGCTGAGCTGCCTTGCCTTTCTCTGCACAGATGATGGACTTTCTCCGGATTTCATAAGTTGTTTTATGGGCTCTGCCTAGTGTTGTGCAGATATTTCTTCTGGTTAATTGACTTTGGTGTAACTTTCAAGTAAGCTGTGTTTGGCATCTTGCCAAATACCATGTTTGTTTGTAATGCTCCCAGTAAAATGTGCATCTTCGAGCTCTTCTGTCTTGCTTTTCTGTCGAGTGTATCCAGTTGAAATAGGCCAAAGAAGGGGGAACAGGGTTAGCAGGCAGACACAGAAGCACACTCATGAATAATGTCATTATATAACTCATTTTTCTAGTAATCTGTGATAAAAATTAAAAGCTAAAGTGCAGAGTTTATCATGCCAAGTATTACAGTTTTGCTTTTTTACAACAATGTCCATTTATGGTATTTTTTTTTAGCCTAGAAGCTTAGTACATTTCTTTTTTTAACTTAAAATACTACCTTAGATTTTATTTGAAATTGCATTTGTTTAGGAAAAACCATACACTGATTAGGTAATGTGCATACAGATATATGTTGATTTTGTCTGTATTCTCAAAATAGACTTGAACATGATGTATAGCGTTGTTTGTATGCATGAGAGGCATTCTTTGCAAAACAAAACAGGTCATGTGAATAGCAAGGATGGCTGCTGGTCTGCTCCATCAGAATGATTTCTAATCATTTTCTGTGTATATGTGCATTGGGTGTTTATGCCACTGGAATAGTAATACAATTCTTAACACACAATACCTTATTCAAGTGTTTAGGCTGCTTTCAGAAATAATTTTCTTGTCAGACTCATCACTGTAAACCTCTCTGATATGTCTGTACTGCCATATGTTGATTTATATAAAGCGTTTCCCATTCTCGGTGAAAATAACCCAAATGGAGAGGCCTTAGTAATAAGCCTCTCTTAAGATGCTAAAACAGAACTTAAGTGCTACACAAATGCTTCCGCAATTTTGTCTGCACTGAGATGGTTTTCAGCTACAATTGAAGTAGTAATAAAGATCTCTTCTGCAGCTTCTTAGGCAGGTAGATGGAATATATGCCTACTTTGTATTGGGTCCCATCTGATTATATGGACATTTTGACATCTGCAATTTTTCAGCATGTATCTTTGAAAAGCATAGCTATTTTTTTTAAGACTATGCTATCATGGCTGTGAAAAATGCTTGTTTCATGGAACACATACAATATGTGGTGATGACTCTTTTATCAGGGTAGCATTTCTTTCTAATCATACTATAAAAGAGTATGTGTCAATGACAGAAAAATCAAAGGAGCAGAGGAGGAAAGAGCAAGCACACTGCTACAGTCAGTTAGAATTATGGATTTTCCCCATATTCTTTGATATTTTTTCATGTTATGTTAATGATTCCGTCCCTATTTTTCATTTATTAAAAAAATTGAATATAGGTAAAAATTGATCCAGGTAAAGAATCTGTGTCCTTCAAACGTTACTAGAGGGTGAGAGGAAAAGGTCTACTACTTTTCCATTTTGAGTGGAGTAATTTAATACATGTTTTCTTGTAGTTTGTCAGTAGAATTGGTCAAACTGTGTTTAGCTAAAACATTATAAAGTTGCAGAACTTACTTACTTAGAGTTACTTTTATATTTATACTTCATTGAACATACATTGCATTTTGTATGAAAATATTAATCTACAGGCAAAGATATTATCAAGTTCATTACAGTTGGATTTATTAAACTGCAAAAAAAAAGACTTCTTATATCAGGTTGTTATTAAAATGAAGAAAAAAATGTTTAACATTGTCTAGAAACCTTTAATTGGAATGATATTTCCATTGGTCAAAGAGTTTTAAAGACAGGCAGTAAAAAGTAATTGTAGTGGAGTGAAATTTGCCACTAAAAAGAGGGTTAGAACAAAGTTTCTGTTCAGTTCATACCTTATTTTGAAGGGTTAAATTGGAGGGTTAAATTGGAATTTAATGATGCAGAAGCTGTTCCCACTGGCTTGTTGTAGAGGAATGGATTTGAGCTCCCCAGGGAGCAGCGCTGAAGCACCGTGGCTGATTGTTTCATCTGGGAAAGGGCCACAGACCGCAGATCAAGCCCTGACAAGTAGCACATAAATATGAAACATGACCGGTATGTGCAATGAGACTCCAACAGGTGAATGCACAAAAGATTTGAAATCAGCTGAAACTAGGTATTTTCTCCATATTGATTAAATCTTGCAATTAATGAAGACCCAGTGCAGTTTAATCAAACCTAGCAGTTTATAATACAATGGTATTATACAATACTTTTTTTTAAGCTCTAGTCCAAGGCAGACTTCTTAATAAAAGATTTAAGAAAAGTCCAGGATGCTAAATATGGAATCAGTGACATCACTGAACCTTCACAGTGCTATGGGTGAGGGGAAAACGGCCTCAGATCCTAATATTCTTATTTTACATGGGAAATCTAGTCTGGATCGAAGATGTCTTCGCTTTTTGGCTATATTACGTTACCTAGTTAGCACAAACCCAAGTTTCAGAATTGCCTCTAGAAATCTGCAGTTACTGTGCAGGGCCACCTGAGACAATGTTTTTCAAGGTGTGTGTATTCCAATTCATGCAGACAGCTGCTTTTGGAAATCCTGCAGGGTGCCTGAATGCATGCCCAAGTAGTCAATCATTAGTAACCACTTCTGAAAGCCCAAACCTTGGTTTTTAATGATCACCTTTGTGCCCTTCTGCTGCTCAGCTGTGGTAAGCAGAGTCTGGACAATCATTTTTGTACTGTATCCAGTGCGTTAGTACATGTGTGCATATGCTGGTATCCTGCTTCTATGAGATAGCATGAAGGACAGAGTTTGCAAGAACATTTTGACTTTGTTATCAGTATTCAAGATCTAGCAAGCAGCAAATGTAAAATGTTTTAAGATCGTAGAGTAGCACTGCCCTTTAGATTCCTTCAGTAAATAACTATTACCGATCGGCTTTCATAGGAGGCAAACCTATCAGTTGTGTACCTGTAGAGGAAGCAGTGCTCTGGCGTTTGAAGAATGTGCTCTGCCACGATATCTTCTGCTTTAGCCTGAAACAAACGTTTTGAAACTTCCCTTGGCTTGAAACAGTTATCCAGTATTGCAATGCACATGTTTCTGGGTGTTATTCTGATAAAATTTCCTTGACTTCACACTTAGCGTTCAGGACGGCCTGCAAGATAACTCCGAGAAACTGAAATGAGTCTGAATCCAGTTTGAATCCTAATTAGTTGAAACGGCCACTCTATCAGCAGAGCCTGTGTTGAGGAGTGGCACTGTCAAGACAATTTCCATGTAATGCCTATGGAATTTAAAGGAAACCAGGCATGCTGATAATAAAATAAACAAAGAATCCAGCAAAATCTGTTGTTCTAACTCAGACACGGTTCATGTCAGAGTTGCAAGAGGGAAAATATAATTTGCTGACAGATTATGAACCTGTACAGACAATCTAATTTTGCTTGAAAGGCTAAATTTTAGTAAGCAGCCTCTGTAATGAAGTTTTTTATATGTTTCAAAGAATGAGGCAAAGAGGTATTTTCTAAAATTTTCTCTTGTCAGAAAGAAATATTTTCAAAAACACAACTCTGAACTGATCAGTAATAAAGTTTGAGCTGTGGGGAGCAAGAGGAAAGATGCTGAAGAGAGAGTGTTTCTGAAACTTCCTTTCCTCTCTTACCCTTTTACCCTTCACATATCTTCCTTTAGAGCATCTAATTCCCTAAATCAAATGTTAGTAAAAGAGCAGAATATTTTAAAAGTTTTTTTTAGTAGCAATTACCCTAAAAAAATGAAATGCATAAGATATGATTTGTTTATATTGCAGGGGAAAAGAAACACATGGAAGCAAATTCTCATTCATGGTGGATTATCATAACACAATTAACCTAACAGAGCTATGATATTTACACCAGGCAAGGATCTGTCTCTTGGGATTTAATTCTTCTCTCATTTGCATTGTTCTAAGCGTGCCTAACTACTTTGCATTTCAAGGAGTTATTACAAATTTGCTACAGTGCTCCAGTAAAAATCAGGGTGACCTTTTCTTTGCTGCAGTGGAAAGACACTTGTTTTCTAATACCACTACCAAATAATCGCAGGAAATGGAAGTCTGACTGTTCAGCTTTCCCAAAGTTAAAAATGTAGGCTATGCTTAAAGAAAGACATGTGCAGTATGTGACACTTTTGGGAGAGTGATGAGCCTGATATCTCTGGGCCATAGAAGTGTTCATTTTTAATGTCTCGTACATCTGACCGTATATAAATCTCAGACCAGCAGTTCTCATTTATTTTAGCTTGTTTCTGTGACTCCAGTTTTGCTTACAAACATTTCTAAAGTCATACAGTTCTCTAAATAGTACACTTAACTCACAATAGTCTTGTAATCTCCAAAGGCAAACATACATTAAAGTTTATAAAAGAAATCTCCATGGCTGACATACAGAATCAGAGAATCATAGAAGCATTGAGGTTGGAAGGGACCTCTAGAGGTCATCTAGTCCAACCCCCCTGCACACGCAGGGCCACCTAGAGCACGTGGCAC
>JAWLRI010000818.1:1218011-1263507 GCA_034781795.1 Crypturellus tataupa | reverse complement strand
TTGAGGCTACTAAAACAAAAATGAAAAAGAACTATAGAATGGGTCAATTTGGAGAGATTCCCACAGAACTCTAGAAAGTTTCCATTGAAAACAGGAGATTACTGCTGCCTCCCTGCCTCTGTGCTCGTCCAGTCCCTTTCCTGCCTTTTCAGAGTGTTAGTTGATTTGGAGTTGGGGAACCAGAACAACTTCCATCTTGGAAGGAACAGGGGAGTAGATTACTGGAAAATCTTCTGGTGTTTCAAAAAGAAAGAAAGAAAGAAGAAAGAATCATGTGAATCATTTTCCAGAGATAAGATTAAACCATATATTTTGTCCTGTCCCCAGATTTATACATGGAAATCAGAGGCTTGCTCCATTCCTTCCTTTGCTCTGGCACCAGTCACACATAGACACTTCATTTTATCTTCTGTTAGCACTCCATGAACAATGTACTCATTCAGCTAATATCTTGGTCTGAAGAGAACCAGTCGCATTCATTAACATAGGTGCAAAGCGTCTCTGAAAGCCAAAGCTAACAAGACTATGGAACAGGAAGCCTTGTTTGATTTCAAATCTGACTGCTCGTGCACTTCGGGATTACCTTGGATAAACTGTATTTTTTAAGCACAGTCTTGAGCAAACAATGTGTGCAAAATGCACCCACCTGCAGATAGCCTTGGGAGGCATCGTGCTCCCAACCACGGTTCACCTAATTGCCTGCCTGCTTCCTCTTGCTCTTGGGGCATCATCATCAGCTGCTTGGTTCTGTCAGTAATAAACTACAGAACAGGAAACAGCATAAATGCAGACTTGCTCCTCTGCTTTCTTTAAGTCTTTCACATCCCTCACTCCTTAGGATCCATAGGATGCAAGTCCTCACTTACTAGTGGTGTGGTTGGACTCATCACCTCCCAAAGCCATTTCTGTCTCCTTGCACACATGTGAAATTCAAGTAAAAGCATACCTCATAGTTGTTGTCTGCCTGATTGTGTTCTCATGGTTGTGGAATGGGGTTAGTAAAGCTTACTCACATTTCTGAAACACTTAAGAACCATTGATTCTAAACTATATGTGTAGAAAATGTCTGTATTTATACTGTGCCTTTATATTATAATGCCACAAAGGCTTAAAACATCCTCTACTGTATATGATAGTCAATCTCAATATGAATAGTATTCGGTGATTTTTTTCCATGTGAAGGGGACAGAACTCCATAACGCACTGTTGAAAGATGCTAAGTGTAGTTAAGAATTCGTGTTAATAGGTATTTTTATTCCTGAAACATTACAGGCAGATCCAAAACTTTTTGAATTTTGCATGGAAATAGACCTACTGTATTAATACTGTATTAGTACCTACTGTATTAGTAACTTATTTCAAAATTTCTGATGTCAGTTAAGAGGCATTTCCTTTTTGGATTCTTACTCCCATTCCATTCAGTTTCGAGTTAATTATTGATTGACTGAAGAAGTAATTCAGTAATAACACTGGCATAATAGGGTTTACTTATTTCTTGAAAGCATGTGACCCAATAGGGGTCATTTAAGAAGCAGGACCAAAAAAAATACCATGATTAACCTTCAATTAACCTTCAACTTCAGTGGTTTTGTTGCTTTTACCTCTAAAGATTCTAGTTAACCCATACGGCATTAAGTAATTTTAACAGTATAAAATCTCCCGGCAACATGTGGCATTTCCACAGATTGCCATAAGAGGCCTTGAGGATTTTCAGGTTGTTTTGCTTTCCTTTTAGAGGCTTTCAACTTAACAACTGTGATATTTATATTCTTTTATTCCAAAGAACAATTTTTCCCATTCTATACGAAGCTCTGAAAGCTCTGTGCTTGCTCCCAAGCACATCTTGACATTTTGAAAATGAAGACAGGTCCCTAGAGGACACACACCATACTCAGATTTAACAGCTGTTCGAGTTTGCAGTGTATACCCTCAAATTAAAAATGCATTAATTGCACATCAGGATTAATATACCCTTAAAGTTGCCTGAAGTCAGAGTCCGCAAAATAGCATTTTTTACCCTGCAACCTCCACCTTCACTGAGACCATTACATCAGAAACGAGCCCATATTCATTTCTTCAACAAGCACCAGCTTTGTAATGCTGGCTACAAGCTGAAAAATAGATTTGGCTGTAATGACGAGAGGTATGCTGAGAATTATACCACAGATCCTCATAATTATTTTAAAGTTACTTATTGAGGAAAGCAATCTTACCTGTGAATTATAGATATACCAAAGTTAGCATGAGCAAACACTGAGGAGACAAAGGAGCACTAGACAAAAACTCACATTTGTGTGGAGAATATAAAATGCATACTTCATTTTCCAGAAGGATCCTGTGCAGTATCTCTAGATTCCCTTTTCTTCATCATCTTCATCATCACTCCACATACTTATTTCTACACGTGACAAACTGTTAAGGGTCGTATTGACTTAGGAGTGGGCAGAGGACTTGGTTCATTTTGGTCGAACTGCTGCCTGCTTTACTCTGAAGTTTCACTGTTTCCAGCTGAGAAAACTTTCCTACATGCATGAAAGGAAATTATGAAAGAAACATTTTGCTTGTTTATTTTTAACCATAATTATCCCATTTGAAAGCCAGTGGATTTAATACGAATTTGGTGAGTGCAAACAAATTACTATACAGTTAGTAGTGGAACCTGCTGTAATAAAATTTCTCATTGCTTATGCAATTTATATCTTCCTACAAAAGCAAGTCTTCCACGAACTGAAATACACTATGTTTTAACCTTTGGATAAATAGGTTTTCAACCTCATGATGAAAAGTGAAATGTGTCTGAATGCAGACCTTTGCACAGTCTGGGTCTCTGGATTAAATGATTTACCTTGATCTCATCACTAGCCTTGATTTCACTTGTAACACAGTGACAGGACTGACTCATTTGCAAAGTCTTGTAACTTTTTCATAAGAAGAAAAATTACCCCTGATATGCAGGTCCTTGACTGTGGCATATTTCTTTCAACTCATTTGTTCTCTGTCTAAAATATGGGTCTCTTGATTCAGATACTCAATTAGTAAATATCTTTTGACATTTTAAGGCATTTCCAAGGAAATAATAGCCAAAAAAAAAGCAGGAACATTTAGAAATATGGCCCTGAAACCTGTCATTTTACATCTCATTGTATCAAATCCTTTTCTTAACAGCAGCTATTCACCCTGTCTGTCTACATAACTATACTCCACAGAGATTCTTTAGTAGTTGTAACTTTTCCCTGTGGCTATGTTATGAGGTCCATAAGAAAATATAAGACCAGAATTGTTGCTGGCTTAAAGCAGATTGCAAGATCAACCAGACTGCAATGAACAAGACTCTAGAAACAACCAAAAGTTTTCTTTTTCATCCTTTTTGTACCTGTGCACCACGTAAAGATACCAACTATGCAGTGGCCACATTATACAATTTACTGTGATCTCAGCTAAACCACAGAGCAAACAGCTTGGGCCTTGAGAAAGAATTTCTTTTCCCTTTAATTTTCCATAAAGCATAGGAAATGAAGATAATTTAATAAGACAAAACCTATTTTCGTTAACTTGAGACTAATGCAGAAAACATTAAATCTACTGTTAGCATTTAAGCATATGTCCCTGAAAAGAAAGTGCAGATACATCAGGAGAAAGGGATATCAGGACTAAGGAATATAAATCTGAAACTAGAACTGTCAAGTAAATTGGTAAAATCATTAAAAATTCACAAGGAATAAAGCTATGGGAGTGGAAATAGGCACACAAAAATGATGATTAACATGTACTTGGAGTGCAAAGAATGTTAGCAACAGTGTGGGTATCTTGACGAGTGATAGAATTGTCAAATTGCTTAAAAGTAGAAGTGACAGAAGAGGTCAGTCAATCCAATGACGAGATGATAGATGTGTTTGAAATGGTGATGATGATAAAGCATTTTTCACTCCTGCCATGATTTGAGAGAATATCTAGCAGTAAATATTAAAGTGATAGACATTTTGAAATGTTTATGTCCATGTATCTTCAGATACATTCAGAAGTTTGCAAAAAATTAGCCAAGACATTCTCTGATTTGATGTTTTGATGATAATTTGATGTTGCTTATCTTCACATTTTGGAATATCACAGAGATTCCAGAAGAAAGCTAATGTTATGTGATATTTTAAGAGGGCTTATAAGTAAAGTAGGAATAGTTATATTTGGTACCTTATGACATTTTGAGCAAGAAATTAAAGTGTTACAAATGTTACATACGTTAACTGGTCTAAATGCTGATTAATTCTATTTCTCAAAATATAACTATTTTCTCAGGGCTTGTTTCAAGTATATTATTTTTAAAGCCTATACTCCTAACTGCGGTATAGCTGTTTTGGTACCAATGCTACTAAACATTCAAACAATGATCAAATAGGAAACACAAAATCCCGATTTATAAGATTTGCAGGAAATGCAAAAGCATGAACGTGGTAAATAATGAAAGTAAATGATTCTTTCCTCCAACTCAATTTTAGAATTCCATAAGGATTAAATCAGGATTGTTCTGTTATTTTGTGGGTTTTTGTTGTTGTTCGGTTGTTTGTTTTTTAGCAACCTGAGTCTGAACCAAGATTTTTTTCTTGTCCTATTATTGTCCTAATAAAACAAAAAGAGTAACTTCTTTTAAAATAGGCAAATCTGAGAAAAATATATATTACGTTTGGCATGCTTTTGGTCAAAATGAACTTTATCTTGTAATTTGAGACTAACTGCAATATTTTAGTCAATCGGATAAAACCTCCTTGGGGAAAGTTACACAGCAGTTAGAATCAACTGAAGAGTCAATGCTGCATCCTAATTTAATCACTGAAAGATAACTTACCCTTTGGAAGAGAGAGATCATATAAAGTTCCTTAATTTCAGAATAATCTTTTATTTCTAATTTGAGTTTGAACACAGAACTTCCTTCAGTGAGCCATTATTGAACTTTACCAAATATGAGTGAATATGCAGTTTATCCAAAGTCTTTTAAAAGCATGTACATATAAAATAAAAGCAAGCACAGAAACCTAAAATATACCAAAGAAAGAAAATTAGAAGATACGTTCAGAATTGCATTTTATATAAGATGATTTAAGAATTTTGGTGTGTATGACTGGCCAATTCTTACTGATTATGCTAACAATTGCAGAGTAAATTAAATATGAATCACCATGGAAGCATGCAATCAAATATGCAGCCCTATAGAATCACCTATAGACTGCTTTCTTCACTAGCAAAAGTCTGTTTTTATGTTGGCTTTCCTTGAAAGTTTTGGCTAGCTCTGCTAAGGAGCTTGGAGCTCAGCTATTGAAATGTGAGCTGCGTGATATTTATTTCTTATCCCAAATAGCTCACGCCAGCATCTTTTACTCAGACAGACTCTTTTACTTCTAGACAGATATCCATATCAAAGTTCAGTCTAAATTTCGTATTTTTTTTCTGAGTCCTGAGAGGGATTTTACTAGATGAATGAATGAATGTGGATAATTATCCCTTTTCTACTTTTACCAGGGATATAGCTGCTTACCCCCAAATCAGAAAGAGAAATATTATAGTTGTTCTCTTTCATAAATATTTATTCCTATGGGGAAAAAAAAAAATCTGTGTTACTTCATTGTGTCAGTGCTTAAGTATTAGAGTTTGCAACAGGACTATTGTAATGTGACATGACAGTAGTTGAGCTTATGTTTTGATGAAATGGCTGACATGAAGGGCAGGAAGGTAGGAGAGAAAAGCATTGAAAGAACTTTGTGCTGCCTGCTTTCTTCCTTCTAGGGTTGCCTGAAGATCAGAATTGTTCCTTTTGGTTTGCACTTGAGCATAGCATCTGCACGTGACATGGTGAGAGAGTGCTTGTGCTTTGGCTCCTCAGTCTGAGGACGTGGCAGGAGCCGCCTGTGGCTCCTCCAGGCCTTCACACCTCCATTTGTCTCCTGTGGAACCGAGAAGAGGGTGGCGGCACAGGAAATGGCTCCAAGTAGCCGTGATCAGCCCTTATCTCTAGGCCACTCCTCCTGTGAGCCACTTCCCACTGATGGGTGGTGGGTCCTTGGGTCCAACTGACTGTGGGCCCAAGTCTACAACAAATGTACTCGGTTTCCTCTTTTTTTATGCCAGTCGCAACCTCGCCAGCCCACAGCCGTGCGAAGGCTGTGTGGCTCATGGCCGCACGGCGCTGCGCAGTAGCAGTGTCAACAGCAGCAGGTGACCTTGAGCTCAGCCTGGACCTGCTGGGTGTCCAAGGCAGCCCTCATTAGCAGATGCTTCTGAGAGGAAGGGCTCCACAGCACCGACATGTCTGTGGTGTGTGTCTGCGGTGTCACTTTTCAGTCATGGGGTGGTAAGGGGATGCGCCCCCAGGCTAGAGCAACCGCACAGTGAGGTGGCACCAAGGGTGATGCCTCTGGGATTTGTTAACTCTCGGGGACACCCCAGAGCAAACTGCTCCTCTGTGGGCTGCACCCGCTGGAGTCCCATGCTTGCCTATGATGTCGCTTTGTCAATGTTAGGGGCAAATTACTTCTCTATTATTTTATTATTAAGATTCTTTTACTCATAGTATTAATAAAGTTCCCATTGTGCTGGTATGGTAACAATTCCGAATGTAGGCATGCTGCATGCGTGATTTGGTCAGACTGTGCAGATGTTTGTACAAATACATAACCCAAAGAAGTAGGAAAACAGAATAAATTTTTAAATAGCCATATAGATATGTTTATGAGCTAGCTCCTGAAACCATGTATATTTAGATATTCGCATGCACACAAATGAGTTGCCTTCATGTCTGATTCTAACCTTCTCAAACAAATCAGACACAAATTTATGGGGAGAATTGGCCTATTATAAGCCTGTTCTTTGTTTTAAAAAAGAAATGAGAAAAAAATCTTAACCAGAAAAACCTTAATCAGAAAAGCTAGATTTGGATACTGTGGACTATATCATAAGGAAAATTTAAATTATAAATTAAAGAACTATTCTGTTTCCAACTCTGTTCTGATAAGTAACGTATTACTATTTCCCTAGCTTATATTCTCTGTAAGACCCCTAGCAAGCTTTGGAAGAGAAATGCAAGATTATAATTTATAATACCATAGAAAAATGGAAATGAAGCTGAACATGGCTAGAATATAATGCAGCAACATTATTTAGTTGCATATACTTTGCGAACAGTAAAAAAATACGTTCGTGAGTTAGTGTTCCCAGTAGACATACTCAGCATTTTTCATTGACTTTTCTGATTAAAATCTTGGCCCTCTGTTGTAATCCTATTTTTGTGTAATAAGACTAAATTCTCAGTAAAAATACACTCAGAAAAGAGCTTTGTTCCCCAAGAGATGCTTAAAAGGGACAGAAACACGGTATATAAAGAGAAAAGGAAGTCAGAAAGGTGATGGTTCCATGTATGTTTCTGAAGCCATATAGCAACTCCAGGCTCTAGTACAAAGAGACTGCTTTAATTTACAGTTGAGCTTGGAGACATCTTTATAGCTCTAAATCCCTTTTTGTGGGTAACACAAAGAGCTTATCTGAACAAGTACATTTTTTGAACCACAGGGCACTTTAGGGTATATTCAGAAGCACAAACTGAATTTACATGAAGTAGAACTGAATTAACATTTAGGGAATATATACCATAAGTTGGATGATTACGGAGTCAAAACAGAGATAAGTTTAAAGGTATACTTGAGGATACATATGTCTTATACTATCCCTGCCTCAGATTGCTAACCCCATTCTCTGCCTGAAGAAAAGAATTTGCTATGGCAGTGGAGGAAGATAAAAAGAAGATGGGTATCTTACCTGTTAAAAAGGTGCTTGCTGTAGGATAGACAATATTTCTTATCCCCTTTGAAAAGTGATAAGAAACTGGTAAGAATAAGATAAGTTCTTATCTTATAAAGTTCTGATAAGTGCCCTGACACATTTTGAACATCACAAAGAATAATATTAGTAATAAAACTGCAACCAATGCTTATGTATCTTGTATTAGAATTTGAAAGTAGAAAGTATAATAAAAGGCCTTGCAAAAGTCTATTGGTGAAGTGAAAGCTGTCTGTTTTTTGGATAAATATGTTTTGTGTTTCTAGGCTTTCATTTGAAGGTAAAAGGTATTTCACTTGGAAAAGCAGTTTCCTGACTTTTATAGAAGGACACAGTATAATAAAGAAAATACAATGAGTTTAGGATAGAGAATGAAAGTGGTGATGGCAGACCTTCCTACTGTGTTCTGGAGGTAGTATAAATCGGAGAAAAAGATTCATACTTCATTCATCTCACTGAGTTGCAATAGCCTTGAAAGCAGTAATAAATTGCAATAAACCATTCTGAGGAATTTAAGATCATTTAAAATACGTAAGAGTGGCCATACTGGATCAGCAAATAGTGAGTAATTCACTTTCCTATCTCTAACAGTGGTCATATTTTTAGGAGAAGGGTGTAAGAACAAGACAAAATAAAGGGGACTTTTGCAGATCCTAACAGTTAAGAGATTCATTAAAAAATAATATAATCACAAATTACTATTAACTCATTTGACCAAAAATTACAATAAGAAAAATCCCTTTTATCACCCATATAGACTGTTAAGCTCTTCAATATGAGATAGGTAGGAAAGATGGCAGAGTGCAAAGAAGACACAAGGAAAAATGTTAACTGCATTTTTCAAATGACCTGTGGTTTACTTTGGTTCTTCAAATTGTAATTTGTCAATTACAATTAATCATTGCTGCTTGTTTGCAAAATAGCCCTAAGAGCAGAACAGGTAGACATCAACACTTAAGTAAGACCAAACATAAAGGCTTTGTAAGGTATAAATCTAATTTTAATAACATATTACTGACTAAGTAATCTGTTGATCATCTTTTTGAACATTAAAGAAAATAAAACAGAATTTCTATGATGTATTTTTGTGTGTTTTGTAATCTGCGCCAGTGCAAAAATATAAAACAGTCAACAGTTCAAGGTGCACATAGTTTACCTCTTGGAATAGGTTAGAATTGTGTAGAAGCCTAGCTTATCTACACACACCCAGGTGAAATGGAATCAAAACAATTATTGCCATTAAGAGTTTACAGAAGACTCTGACTTAAATATCTAGGTTGGGTACCTATAGGAGAAAAGTTGATCCAAAAGAGATAAAAGGAAAAACTGCAGATATAGTGGGCAGTATGTCCCAAAAGAGAAGTGGGAGCATGTAGAGAAGAAAAGAGATCAAGATTAAGATTAAGAAAAGTGACATGACCACTCAGGAGGAATCAAGAGTAAACATACTTGAAGCCTGTCCAACTCTAATGTGATAAAGGATGAAACAACAGAAATATGCTGGGATACCCCATATAAAGAACTATTGTAGATTTATCCTTGTATCAGCTTTCTTCATATTACTCCCATCTATTGAATCGCTGGATTAAAGAGGCTTCTGTTCTGACAGTGGATTTTCAGGAACTCCTGCAAGATAATGAATGTTTATCATTTCTTGACGTGGCATCAGATAAACTGAGTTCGACGACAGTGCCTTGTCTTTATGCCTATTCCAGCAGTGATAAGAATAGAGATTACAGTGTACCTTCCCTGGAGTCTGAAAGCTCTGTGTCACTGACTGATTACTTATCCCTGCTGGAAACAGGTGTCTCTCACCAGGGAGATGAAGCGGGAGTAAATATCCCAACAGGGACTGAAAGCCACTTGATGTACAAACATATAACCGCATAACATGGTTATTTGTATTCATAGTGATAGTTAGTGTTGTATTTTCTCCCAAAATTTTTCTTTTTTTGAACTTGCACAGTAAAATTAAATGAGTCAGAAGGTCTGCAGCAGGTCTTTTTCTTGGGATTAAAGGCTTCCCTTTGCGTTTGTACTAATCCAGCTGTTTTTGGTGGATTAAATGGGAATAAGAAAGGGAGGCAAGCAACATACTTACCAAGTCAGTCCTTTCGAAGATTATTTTTACTAGATTTTAAGAATGACTTTCATACCAATAAGACCTTCTAACAAATATTACACTAAGGATGAAATTTACCTATTTGGCAGCCGTATTTTTTCTCATCACATTTCATGTGCTTTAGGTGTCCATGCTTAAGCAGAGGGTTGGACTAGATGATCTCTAGAGGTTCCTTCCAACCTCAACCATTCTGTGATTCTGTGATTAATCATATCACTTTTCAAGTTCATTTGGAATCTCCGATTCCTTTTTTTTTCCCTGAATCCTGAAATTAAATCAAATCATACCATAATTTGAAGACCATAACCATCCTTCCATCAGGCAACAGATTACTGAATCACAGTGACCAAAATCTGCTATCACATAAATGATGCCTATTCTTGAAAGTGATGGAGTTTATTAACATGACATATTTTGGTACATATAGTATCTCCAGCCTTCCGCTTGTTGGACCGGTCAGAATATTTTCTAGAACTGTGAACTATATTTAACCTGCAGCGCTATCATTAACATGAAATTCAACAGTCAAGCACAGTAAACATCTTTAGGTGATATAATCCCAAAGTCCCATTGTAGTCTATGGTCCTAATAGTAGCCTTCTGGTATAGGAAATACTAGACATTTCTGGTAGCAACTGTTTTTCCCAAGTGTATTTATTTTTAAACTACGTAGCCAGCAATAGTTTCTACTTCTAGAGATTCTTTAGGTACATTTACTTCTCAATTCTTATGTTTAATTCACTGTTCATTTGATTGGTTGGTCTTGCATATTTCTTCACTGCAAGTATCTTTAATCAGATTCTGATTCACCTGACATTCATTTCAGTTAACCTCACATCATGATTTTACAGAAAACAAATGCACAAGACTATGATGAACTAGTGAGATTATCAAAAAGGCCTTCTTCTGCCATATTTACTTCCTAGGACTGAGCTTGTCAGTTCTTCCCTTTTTAGCATTCTTGGCATTCATTTATGTGATCCTATAGCTCATATGTATCAGAACCTCATTAACTTCGCTGTGATTGCTCCTGAAAATGAGGATATCAGATTCTGGCCCTGACATGACTTCCCTTAGTTTTTGTAGGCTTTTGCTAAAAATTATTCCTAGCTTCATATTCGAAAGAAAAAGTTGATTTGTCCTCTTTTCCCCATGTGAAATACTAACTAGCTCAAGTTCATTGCTTTGATCCTGATTTAGTCCTATCAGCTCTGCCACAGTAATAATAATGACATGCTTTGATGAGAGAAAAATACCTTGGAGCCTCTTGTATCAGCACAAAGCTACCGCTTTTCCACAGCTAATGTGATGGCCCATATTCTGAACTCACTAGAAATCATATACTGAGGGATGCTGAAAATATCTGAACAGAGGAACTCAGTTTTACCATGTACACGGGAAAGTACACATGTGCTTTCAGAGGAGTTTGAATTGCTGCCATCTATAAACAGACAAATTTGCCCTTCTAGCTCTCAAGTAGGATCTATGCTGTGACTTCGACACTAGTTTTCTCTAAAACCATCTCATCTCTTTATGTTTCTGTGGAGCAGTTTGTACAGATTCAGGTGGTATCCAAGAGGTGTTTGCACAGCATCTGTCACAGTAAGGATCATGTCTGAAGGTGACTGTGCCGTATCTTTCACATAGAACCCTGGTTCTGATATTGTTTGCAATCCATAAATGACCTGTGCAATGCAAATTATCTGTACAACACTTTTTCCTTCCAGCTTTGAAAAAAAGCTGCAGAGAAGTGAAATGTTTTACAGCTAATTAAGGCCATGCATTCTTATCTCAGGTATATAGGAGCACCGTGTATGTAGTGTTTACATAGACATGCCCTTCTGGTGATGCACTGATAGATGTTTGGGGAATTCTGCAAGTGTTTGAGGTCTGTACTCACATACCATGAACATCTATCATATTGCCAGTCCTCAGAGCAGTCTCTCTCTCTGCCTCTTGGCTTGTGATATTTACATGTGCCTACTTCTAGCTTTTGGACAGTGTTGGTGTGTTTCATGAAATATTGGTAGGCTCCCTGTTTTCCTTAACTATTTTTGTGATGTTCCAATCTGACAAGTTTGGTTATTTCTGTTTGCTAGCTGATCTTAGAAATGGACAAAAGAGCTGCTGGTTGAGATTTGACTGATGGGATAAATAGAATATTGAGATAAATTAAGAGCTCCCCACACTCTCACTAGCTGTCTAACTAACTTACTCTATACTAAACTAGCAGCAGTGTAAATAATGGAGAGCAGCTGGAATTGTGAAGGTAAAGGGAGATAATTGCTACATCTGTGGCTTGCAGGGAAGAGGCTAGTTAAACTTTTTAGAAACATCACAGTCCCACTGATAAATTGGTAGTTATTGTCAATGAGAGGTCATTCAAGGTAGAAGAAGCAGAGCAGGAGGGTTACATACACAATAACAAACCAAAAGGAAGTCACTGAGAGATGAATTAAGATCTGTTAAATGTAGGCTAGAAAAATTAATATTAGACAATCAGAACATTTGTACTTATGAAACAGTTTCCAATATGCCACATACAAAGAACTTTTGCATGTCTTTTTATATACCCTGTTTATATACTCTGTTCTCAAAATGGCCGTAAAAGGTATTTAGTGGCCCTAAGAGGGCACTATTCCTAAGTGCTAGTGTTTAGCCAGGTTGTAATTCAGCCCTCTCTCTTTTATGAACTATGGATTATCAGGTAGCATCAGGAAATATCAACATATTTTTATTTGATATTAAATGAAAAATGCCTGGAAAAGATACACGTAAGAAATATCTGAGTAACAAGAAGAGTTATTTTCAAAAATGATCAAGAAAGATGAATTCAAGCCAAAGCAGATGAAATGTATTGCTATTTGCAAGATATATCATTTTGGAATGATATTCCACAAAGCACAGTGGCAACAAGCTAGCTTAAATATAACCTGAAAAATTCTTAAAGTAATACAAGTTGCTCTTGAGATCAGCAGACAGTCACTGTAGCTCTATCAGTCAACCCTGCAACATTTTCCAGTCAACTTTAGCAGAGTCCCACACTCAACACAACATCCTACACTACATCCTTGTAGCAGGACACTCTTTATACTTAGGACCTAGTTCAGTGTGATGGAACCATCTAGTTAGTGGTCCAGAATCTACCTATCAGCGACCTTCTAGGAAACCATTTACATAATTTATATATGCTTCTAGAATTGTGTCGTCCATTCTGCAAGGATGCTACAAAATCATAGAAATGAATGGGAATTTCGCATTTTATTTCTATAAGAGAACAACCAGTCTTAGAATATATATCAAAGAGCCGGACTTGTGAAAGAGCAGTAGCATGTTGCTGTTTTGCTCCCCACCTCTAATTCTAGTTGTGTTTGAGAATACATCCGACCTCCCATTATTTTCAATTGGAATGGTATTATATGGCCATATGAACCATATGCCTTTTTAGCATATCTATATACTAGGTACATCCCACTTCCTATTTGAAGGAAATTGGTTCCCTTCATAATCAATTACGTTTACTTTCCCAATTTATAGTGGGGACTTGGCACACTGAGTATCATTACAGACAAATTTTGTAAAGTTCTGCTTTTTATTACAACTTTAAACGCTCCTTAGTATCCTAATGTCTAAAGTAGAAAAGTAATCGAAGTAGAATCTCAGACACGAAATTGGTTATTAACACCATACCTTTGTCTTACCAATTCTCCAGTAAACTTGTAATTCATATTTCAGTGAAATTAGTACTCATTCTTACCTTTATCTTTCTTTTCCTTGCAGAAGTATCTGCAGAAAACTTTATTAAAATATAGCCCTATATTTTCCTATAGCCTTTCCCAATAGGAAGGTGTTTGTATGGTAAACTTTGATAATAAATTTTACATAAAGTAATCAGTCAAATCAATTTTTCATGTTGCTATCAGTCTTATCCTTTTCTTTCACTTAGTAGAAGAGATTAAAAAAAAGGAAAAGAGCAGTCCTACTTTTTGTTGATAGCAACTGGTATGCGGATGCTCATGGGATGCTGTTCAAGCTGCAACATCAGATATTTTATGTTTAAAGATGGTACTTGTAACATATATATAATGCAAAGGACATGACACAACGAATCACTAGTGTCTCCCATGCAGCCTATTGCCTAGATCCTTAAAGATTAAGACACACGACTTGACGTAAACCAGTCCAAATCCTTCATTAGGCCTTAAAAGTTTATGGGGTTTCAGCAGATGGCAGACTAAACTGCTGGAAGCATTAAATATTCCTGATTGTACAGGAAAATGAACAAAGAGCAAGTTTGTGCTTGTTATTTTTCAAAGAATGGGCCTGGGCAGCTGCTCTGAGTGCTGCTGCCTTAGGTTCAGTTACTTCCGTTTTCCTTTTTAACAACTGTAAATTTACTTGGGCAGTTACAATGTCATGACCAAACTCATTTGACTTGTTCTTTCCTGGTGTGAGCTGGAATGCAGTATTATTTCAAAAGGGCAAGCTAGGCTGCCTGTGAAGGTGAGGCAGATCTCTAGAGGAAGAAGAAAGGCAATAAAAAGTTGATAAAAGGCAAAAAGTGATAAAGAAGGCTATTAAAAAGACTCAAGTGAACTTACTGCTTGTCTTTTCTTCTCATCAAAGGAAAGAAAGGCAACGACTTGTGAAAGTAGAGGAGGTGGAACCTCTGCCTTTACAACATCTTTTCTTGACTAAGTAATTCATGAGGTTGACAATTATTGCTGCTCTGCTGTAACAAAAAGAACTTTTTCTCTCTTCTGTGGCAACATGAAAATATCTAGTGTCAGAGAGTTTTCTAATTTATGTTGGATTATGGTCAAAGCACACTACTTCTGGTGTGCTTGAACTTGGCAGTTAATACCAAATGAATGAATGGCAATGCAGACACTGAAATCCTTAGAAACTTCTTTTGAGTTCAGAGCACCAATCTGCTCCTCTTTCCCTTGTGCTTCTGGAGAACCTAAGTGACTCCAATCTACTTCTGCATAGATGCTTCTGGGAAAGGAAAGTTATTTGTGCAGGAGTAAGTATTCCTCGGTGCTGTAGGAATAGCCTCTATTCAATGGCTCATGTAGGGATAACAAGGAGGACATAATTTTTATTAGTTTGCTGCCTAGTTTAATTCTTCATTTTGTTCTCAAAGAGAGCTTGGTCATTTAAGATGGAATATACAGTCTCTTTGCAACCGCAAACCTTAATAGTCGCAGAAGATTCACCATCCTATGGGAAACCGTATGTTTCACAAGACTCGTCGTGAGCAGTTCTGTGCCATTTGATGTTGTATGCCACAGCTCATATCAAACAATTATTTGAATCAGTTAAACTCAGACCTTGAATGAACTGACCTCTGTTAGACTTCTACTGATTCTGAACACACATCTTCCTTAGTCATGTAAATAGAGCTCCATCTGGTTTAATTTGTGCCTGCTTCAGGAGAATACACTAAAACCCAAGGGTTTAGAGGACATTAAAAGCTCCTTGTTGTATTTTGTAAGACTAGGGGTTTGTTCTTTGGCCAAAAGGAGCACGACTCATTCTCTGTTCATCTTCCAACAGCTCTAAATACGTTTTTATATACCTGACTCGTGCATTGCAAACTGCGTGCCCTTCTGACAACCACTGTCTTTGCACTCTCACAACCTGCCTGTCCATGTTTTGGGGAGTGTTTTGGGTACTGAGCCTGCAGTAAGCATTTTCTTGTTCTTTTTTTTTTTTTTTCGTTCCTTTTTTTTTGTTTGCCTGGGTACCACCACCAAGAATCTAGGACAGATCTGGGCCTGGCAGCATCACTACCATCATCATCAGTTACCTCTTCAGTGCCTTACTACTTTGAAGTAATAGTAAACATTTCAGTTTCTCACCAATGTTGTTTTCCCGCTTTGCCTCTTCATTCCCTAGGTAGTGATTGAGGGAGCTTAAAGGTTTTACTGAATATGTTAGAATGTGCACACATGCAAATGAATGATTAATGATTAAAAGAAGCTATGATTTAAGGATGTGAAAGTCATGGTACAACAGATAAAAGGATTAAAATCCATGGCAGGTATAACTTGCTATAACAACAAAGAAGACATATCTTAGCTTGATTTCCTTCTTTTTCTAGTAGGTTTTCACATGAACTTTATCATTCATAATAGGATAGAAATCTTTGAAGATTTTTAACCTATAACCAACTCTTATGCTGTCTTTTGCTGTGCTTGTGCTGGCATTAAAAAAAAAAAAAACAAGGAATCTTAAATTCCATTATAAGCACTTTCATTCCACCTACTTGTAATATCATACAGGTCAGCCAGTCAAGGAGCTTGACTTCAGTGTTTTGGGATTGGTTACAGCTTCATTGGAGGATTGAAATTCAATCTTAAATCACTGTGCTGTAACGAATTGGCGCTACGGGGGTTTATTACAATAGTTGGGTCCTTCCCCATCTTGGCTACCCGTGGACTGTAACTGCATTTTTATAGCTTCTGTTTGGTACAGATGTAGTGGTTAGCCTGGGGTATATCGTACTGGCACTTGTAGTGTTCTGGGAAGCGGGAATATTTGATGCAGCCTTTTATATCGCTAAAGTCAAGGGGACCTGCAGAAAAAATATTAACAAATTCTCCCTTCCGCACTGATGAGAGTTTTAAATAATTCACTTTCTTCATTTCTGAGCCAGGATGTGCAGTCTTTCCTCAGTCACAGCTGTTGTTGATTTCCATGGGACTTTTGCCTGAGCCAAGACTGGAGTTTCAGGCCCAATGTGGTGAATGAGCGTAACACCCTCATGTCAGACCCATTGCTCCAAAGCCACCTGCACATCACTGATGTAGCAACAAGGCTTGTGTAGCACACACAGCTTAGAAAACATTTTGCCTTTAAGAATTAACTCTGCTTTGTGCCTGTCTGATAATGTTACATAGTGCCAAAACAAATTAATAAAAAAAAAATATGTGCTAAGGAAGAGAATCCATTCAGTATCTTATAACTACTTTCATTTCTAAGATTTGGTATTTGCTAGCTCCCTTTACTATACTCTGGATCAATTTCTCAGAGGAAATCAACAGTTTGCAAGGCATGTAGCAGTGGCTGGTTCTGAGACACTACTATAGTGTGTTGACTTTCAAGAACAAATGAATGGATACTACTTGCTGCTTCCACATTTTTGTCCTTGGGATATCTTTTCCTGAAAAAAACTGCTAATAGAGTAGATATGAGCAACAGTTTTTTCCTTGAGAAAAGTATTTGGAACTCTTTTGTCCAAGTGGTGACTTTAGTAATATGTGATATCACTACTATTCTCCTTAAATGAACTTATTCACTAAAGCACTTAGAAAAACAGTGGAAAGACCATTACCTTGTACTTCATATTTTCAGTTGAATAGTTCATAAATAAGAATATTGTTCATTGATGAATGGCAGTACAGACTCTCTTAAAAAGAAATATTTTTCTTTTTTCACATCTGCCCTTCTTTTCTTTGTTTCTATTCTGTGGCCTTCACTTACCTTTGCTACAGGTCTTCATACTGAGCTCTTTCAGCAATGATGCCATATATTTCTTCTGCATTATATTTCATCCAGTCTCACAGCTACCCAACTGACAGCCAATTACCCATCTGACCAATATTGCTAAGGCACTTTTGACATGAAACCATCAGGTTTTTGTCCTTTGACAGTTACTTGTCAGAAAGCCGCTAATTTCTCTTTTGTCCCGTGAAAGTGAATTTACTATAAACATTAGTGGTTTACTCAAAACCTTCCTTCAATAACCTTCATGCCATGTAATCTTATAAACATATTTAGTGAGCTATTATAAAGGATTATCATCTTAAAATCACCCCAATTTCACCTAGACAAGTGAATTCAGATGATTTAAAAATCAGGAATCTCCTGTGTGGTAAGGTGATTGCTTTAGCTGTTAGTGTATAAAAGTATAAAGGTATAAAAAAGTGCTCTAAGTAAAATTTTAACACTACATCGGAACATAGACTTCACTCATGTTCAGCTATGAAGCCTCTGTTAGAAGTGGGTAACTCACAGGTAAGGAAGGTCTAACCTTTAGCAGAGGGGTGGTAATTTCCTATAATAGTGTACTTCAGTCAAGAGTTATCATCTGATGCCGCCCTCCCACTCCTCTGCTATAAACCTGGCATTTCTTTTATGTTATACTCCTCCTTACTGAAGAAGTTGAGTATGTTAGTAAAATTCTGAAGCAAAAGTATGGAATCCATATAAAAGCGTTTTATGTTTTATTGGTCAATCTTTGACCTAACTCTTATTTTTTCCCTACTTCTTGGTTCAGATGTTAGTCCTTGATTAGGACTTCTAGATTTTATTGTTTTATTTTACGTTAGCAGATTTTAGCCAGGCTAATTTAAAATCTTTTTGATGGTTTTGTTTCCCTTAAATTAGAAAGTGCTTCTTCTCCAAAATAATTCAAAAGAATGTGAACACTGTGGATTTGCGCCAAGCTTACAAAAATGTTTTCTCAATGAAACATGACTCAAGAAATAGCAAACCTTATCTTTAGAATCATTAGTAGGTATGACAAACTGGGCCTTAGAACTTGTTCTCTGTTAATTTTTAGTATTATCAGCTAAAATGGAATCATACATGCATAATTCATTTTTTTTTAGGTAATTCCTGACCTGAGCTTAAAATGAGTCCTCTAGACTATAATTTTTGGATACTTATTTGTATACTTATTGTCTTGCTTGACAGACTGAAGGAGATTATTTAATATTACTAGTAAATGCAGAGGTGATTATACCTTCCTAGTCTTGTAAACTCAGTAACTTATATGGTATCAGATTTACAGACCTTCCTTTATGCCATTAAATTTTTATTTTTATATGAAGATATTTTATATTGTATATTTATTTTAAGCCTTTTAAAAATCTTTCCTTGTATAAAATAATCTTTTACATATGAAAACTATTCTTTGTGATCCAGTAAATTTCTGCTATGAAGGGTGTAAATCTATTTATTCCTGTTAAATTAATGTCTCCTTTACACAGAAAGCTTTTCTATTGACACATAAAACTGAGCACTTTCCATGAGGTTTCTGACAGAAGAGGGAATTAAGTTTTTACACTCGTTTTGAAAGGTTGACTTCCTAACTCTGCTGTGGTGACACATCACCGAGACAGCTTCTAATATGAGTTTTGAAAGTGTAATGGGACCTGAGCTTTTCTGAGAGGGTTTTGTTCCCTTTTGATAGGTTGTTCCCTAAGCGCAATTGGGTGGAACCTACTTCTAATGATCCTACTGTTCACTATTCTATTCACCAGGAATATCTTGACAATTTATTTCTGTAGAGCATTGCTGGCAGCTGCCTCACCCCTTATTTTGTTCCTACTGCGCCGTAAGCAGCATATGAGGCACCACGGCTACAGCAGAAATATTTTAGTTTGTTTTCCCAGATACGCTTACTGTAAAGGTGACCTAATGTGAAAAAGTGCAAAACTGAGACAAGTTGGCTGGCCTGAAGCTCTTGCTTTTAACACAAAAAGGTTTGCCCAGGGCCAGAGCAGAAAGCTGAGCAAACATTTTGAGGCAGCCCGACTTTGTGGTTTCTTGGTACCCTTTCCTTGCACTCCACTGAACGAGGGACACGGGGACAGTCTGATAGACTCGGTGAAACAAAAAGATAAAATAACATAGAAAATGTGGCACATCTTCATTAAGTGAACTCATACAGTCCCACTAGAGTCTTTCACTGGTAGTGCCAGTCTTCTGAGTTGTAGCATTTCTGAGGTTGATGATGAATAACAAGGCACTCTATAACTTCCTTGAGAGCACTAATAAGAAAAGCTATTTCTCCTTTTCCAAGCATTGCTATGATACGAAAATATTCTTTCTCATCAACCTCTATGTTCTTATAAGTTTCCATGATATTTTTTTGTAAACAACTGGACAATATTTTCACTAAAAACAACACCCAGTACTTAGTTTTCAAACATGAGATCCTCTTTTGTTTGCAAGAGAGCTCTGGGTACTTTTACCCCTTTGTGTCATCATTAAATAACAACATCAAACAATAGTTTCTGAGAGAAACTCATAGCATTTGTTGGCATGAATACCACTAGTCCTGGAGCTGCTAACCTTTATCAACACGTGTGCCTGCTCAGAAAGTGATGCGACTTCTTTGTAGCCTTCTACCAAACAGTAAACCCACCACAGTACCTCAGTCACATTAAAATATACCCCATCTCACCAATCTTGTGCAACTTCTACCCTACTAACCTACAGATATCTTCTGTTCATGAAATTGGATCCAACTAGTTTTGGAAACCTCTGCCTTGGTGATGGTGATGAAAACAGAAATACATTAGGGGAAAATTGCATTTGGCAAAAAACAGTCTTTTTATTGTCAAAATGTTTTGATAACTATAGTCATGGCCAATTATAGCCTTATAATAACCAGATTACTAACTCTTCATGTCTGTGTAAAGACAGTCTGCTATTGTGCACAGTAACCTATGTCTATCCCATTCTGTTTATTTCTGAGCAATTAAATTAATTAAATCATAGACTAGGTTGGAGATTACTTGTATTCATTTGCACAAAGCGAAAAGGTCTGTGGCTTTAACCTCTGTTTGGAGATTCCTTTGGGTAAAATAACAGAAATAGGAACAGAAGCACTTGTATTATCTCTGTTCATTGCATATTCCTCATGTTATAATGAAACCAGAACTAAATATGTTTCCTTTGTCATTATCATGAAATATTAGCCCTTTTTTTCTAGCTTCTATTTGCAGTGTCTGCAAGAAGGTTGTATAATTTAGAATAGAATGGGAATTTGATCAGGATAGACCTGCCTTCCTACCTCTGTCCTTTTTTTAAATTTTTTTTTTTTTCTCTGCACTAATGTATTCCGTGGGCTTCAGGGATGAGACATATTACTCTGTCTTGGCGACAAGAACAAAATAAATGAGACTTAGCTGCATAAGACAGTCTTACTGCATAGCCCAATGGTAAAAGCACTTGTCAGTGGGAAAGGAATGGTGCTATATGTTTGGCTTCCTGCTCCCAGGACTCTTTCTGTATTTTGCATGCTGTCACTGTATACAAAAATAAAAAAGAGCCCTGAAGGCAAGAAATAGTAGCAGGTCTCTGAATCCCAGATAAGTCCCCTAAGCAGTAGACTGTAGATTCACTTTTTTGCTTGTACACTCTTTTTTAGCTTTTTTTTTCCCCAGTGACACCGCTTCAAGAAGAACCCTTTGGTACCCTAGGGTCCTTTCTCAGTAGGCAGCAGTAGAGGAAATTGAACCTCATTGCTCTGTAGCTGAAATGGGTGCCTTTGCCGTTGTAACCCATAAGAAGGCTAAATTTTGTTTTCTGTGTGTATATATGCATATGCACATTTGTATATTTGGGGAAAGACTTGCAGCCGCCATTCTATTTTGTGAGAGTCCAGTCCTCTTTGGTGTTCTCTGAGTTTGCTTGTCAGAAATCAGGGAGATAAACATGAAGGCAAATCTTGCTTCTGGTCCAAGTGAGTCATGAGTTGACTGCTAGGCCTATTGGCATTGGTCTGTTGGAAAAGTGCAGTGGCTGGCATTGAAGTAACATGTATTTCAAGGCATTAAAACACTTCAGAGTCATACAGGTCAAGCCAGATCTACATAGCTCACAGACTGTTCCTAAGGACCAGATTAAGGAGGGATGCACACTAGATGATAGCTTTGCTTATGTCTCTGCTGCAGGCTTTTGTCTTTCAGACTGCTGTAGGTGTTTCAGTACTGCAAAAAACCTTTAATAGAAGCCATCTCTTGCAGTAAACCATCTGTGTGAAATGACTGTCCTTCACTCCTGCTCTGGCAGAGCCATATGCTCTCTACACGAGCAAATTCAAATGTGCCTGGGGAGGCAGCCAAGCAGTGCCTTGCCATTGCATGTGCTGAGGATGCTCCCTCATGTTAACTAGGCTTGTTCTAAACAGTAGTCTCTTGAAATGGACCCACAAGGTGCAAGGACAATTTTGAACAGGTTATTTGCACACAGCCACCCTGTTTCAGAGGTAAGGACACTTCGCTAGAGGGCGGGGGGCAATTCTAAGCCAGTTGTCTCTGATGTCTGCAGTATGTTAGGGCACACTCAATTTTTTAGTGTGAGGAAGACATAGTGTTGGCTATGTAGGAGTCTCAGTGGGACAGAGGTGGCCAATAAGCTGATCCTAGACTGATTTGGCAACTCCGTTCCTGGGTCATGTGGTAGTGTCAGGGCTGCAATAAGGAAAGGGTAAGGCACATTTTCTCTAAAAATGTTGGCCCATGAATGATGTGGCGCTACATTGACCCCAGAAAATCTCCACTTGCAGCGGTAGAAACAAAACATGGTCTAGCCTTGGCCATGCATGTGACAAAAGAGATTCCCAGGTGGCCGGTGTCACAGGACATAGGAGATTTGGTACACTGAGTATTTGAAACTCCTGCCGTACCATGCATGAGACTTGGGGCCGTGTTGTGCTGTGCTGTGTGATGTATCCTCTGATTTAGGGAAACTACCCAAATATTCACAAATGTTGTCATCAAAATGGTCTGAAGGAGCCCGTTTGGAGGGTGTTTGAAAGACTGAGCGATTCTGAGGATTTCCTGGTGAAATTCCAAGTAGGACGCTACTATAGTGATCCTGAACCTGCTATAAGACGAACACATTATAAAAATGACACTAAGGTGCTTGCTTTTGTGTTAGCAAGTCCAATGTACTTTTAGACAAGGTAGTAACTGAGTGTGGTTCCCAGGATCACACCACTAGGCACTGAAATTCCACCCAGGCCCATTTAAATATGTCATTCTCTGGTTTTGACTGCTGGCTTCTGTGTTTATTTTCTGTCTGCTTAAGGAAGACATTAATCATTGACAGAGATGATACAGGGCCATGAATAAAGGAGAAGAGAGGTCAGAGTATGAAGCAAACACATGAAGACTAGAAACTAATGACACACGAGTCAACAACTTCACTCATGTGGAGTGCTGTTCTCTTTGAGATTCTCCCTTACCTACTGCATCAAAAAGAATGAGATCGCTTCTCTTAAGAAGGTAGCATCTTTCATGGCCAACAGGCTAACATGCTTTTGGTATTAACAGTCTGTGTGATGATTCATTTAGTTGTTTACATTGATCATATTTGTTAGCCCCAGCACAGAGAAATAAGATTTTCCAGACAGATGTAGAGAATGATCTTTGTACAGGAAGGATGTGTGTTAGCTACACCTCATGTAAAAGTGAAGTGTAATCCACATCTTGTAAGCGAGGACTGAATCTGGCCATTATGTGTAAAATTAAATGTTTGTGAAATGCCCACATATAATAATAGTTGGTATTCATAGAGCTGTGCATAATCCATCTGTCTTGGTTATAAATATTTTAAGTACATATTTTAGTAAATTTTAAAGTCTGCAACAATGTAGTAAAATCAAGTAGAAGCGTAATAAATTCTGGCAAGAATAGAAACTCAGTTGTTGCTGGGTAGGATTCTGTTTAGCTCCTCAAAAAAAGAAAGATGAATACCAAAGAAAGAAAAATATTGAACTAAGTTTAAATTTCAATAATGTGCTACAAGTAAAGGTGATCTCCGTATCTGTAGAACAACAGGCAGGAGTACAAAATGAGTGTACAGAAAAATCATAATGCTGCCCCTGATGCAGAGGTGTTTCAAAACAGTCAGAAGGGATGGGCAGGAGGAAAGTTTTGATTGCTGAACTACCTGCTGACGCAGTGGGAAAGGCTGCTGCCTCTTAGCTCCCTCCCCTTTGACACCCAAATAAATCCACTCCCCATGTACAGAGGAGCAGGAGGGAGAGGGCCATCTTTGTGTCTTTCTCGCATGCCTAAAACCCTCTGCAGCCCGCAGACAGCTCTCAAACTGGCGATATTTAAGCACCTTCCTCCAAGGTTTTCCAGCTTTCTGCATAACTGTGCAGCCTTTCCTTCCCTCCTCTTGCTTCCATGCCTCAGTTCCAGCAGTCTTCCACAATTCCTGTGTTAGGGAATTCCTGCTAACATATCCACATATCTAGACCTGGGATTCTGCTGAGCTTTCTCTGTCCTTTTTGGCCAAAATATCTGCTTTCAAGGAAAACTCACAGTCACTGAGACTGTGAGTATCAGAAAGAAGAAAATGCAGACATGAAGAAGGAAGGAGCAGAATGATAGTTCAGTACCATAACAAGGTTCACATGAATTGGCTCTAAGTGAGCCTCTCTTTTAGGCAAATTTTGTATTTAAATAAATACTTTTAAGCCATGCAGTTTCCAACACATCAGGATAAAAGAAAACCTGACAATATTTGGGTTGTTAGGTAATCTCATATTACTTGATAGTTTTACAAATATTTTCTTGAAAGTTTTTCTCAGTGCTTTATCACTAAGAAATCTGTACGCTGACTAGCAGCTACATTCAGAGACTAATGTAACGGAAACATTGATAAAGATTACACCCAGCATCCATAGTTTCCAGAACTTTGTCATACTCCAGTCTGGTGAAGCCTGAAGCAAATAATAATAATACAAATAATAAAAAAAATAGTATTCTGAATCACCCATCATTAAAAAGTGGATGTTCTGTTTATGTGTTTTCTTACAGCTGGCAGCACTAGAGAGACAGATCTTTGACTTCCTTGGTTTCCAATGGGCTCCTATCCTTGGCAATTTCCTACAAATAATAGTTGTCATTTTGGGTTTGTTTGGAACCATCCAGTTTAGGCCTCGATATATAGTTGTGGTAAGTCTCCTTTATTATCTATTATATTTACAGTTGGTTTTAAAGTCTGTCACATTACGAAGCAGAATTTTCTTAGGCTTGAGGACACCCAATCATCCTTTCTGTAAAAATGTTTGAGATCTCTATAACTTTTTGATAATTTAGGAAGGCTGAGTGACATTTCTGGGGATCTAGAGAAAGTTCTGCCAAATGTTTGTTTAACTGTGATACAAGTTCCTGTGTTCTTATTTATGTTACCATTAAGATTACTAAAAGAACTTTAGATGGATCATGGGAACATCTGCAGTTAGACTAAACATAAATTAAATGAAGAAAAGAGATACAGATTGTTGTTCTTTTTTTTTGTATAGACAGTGTGAATCCATGGCCATGTGAAAAAATCTTTTATTATGATCAGGTCAAATTTAGCCATGTCTTCATCAAATTGATAGGAGCAATTACTGTAGCAATTACTGTACCTGGTCCTGGAACCCAGGGGCTCCAGACAAATCTCCCTCTTACTTATGGAAAAAAAAAATCTCCCCACTTACTTGGTGAGCTGTATTGGTCACTTGGTGAGGTCTGACCAAGAGCTGTATTTATAGCCCTGACCCTAAACTGTTGTAAATTGTCTCTGATATTTGTAACTTGAAGATTTCTTCCGAAGTTTTCAAAATAGCCAGGAATAAAAATCTTTCAGAGCTCTATGGGGAACTGCCATCAGAAAAGTTCCTCCCCCACAGTCCTTTAATGGATGATTATTACATCTTTACCTGGACATTTTAGTTATGTTAGTATTGGATTTTAAGTAGCAAAAATATTTTTTTTCCTTAAAGAAGAGTGAAATAAATGTCTCCTGGGGAAAACTCATTAAACAAATACTTCAAAAGCTTCATCTTTTCTAGTCAAGCCTAGAATCCTGTAATTCTTTGTCACGTCTTAAAAGAAAAAGTGAACAAAAAGTGCATCCCAGGTAATATAGAGGTTCTCAGTACTTATATTATCTAAGCTTAGAAGCAGACTATAAATAATTTTAAATGGATTGATGTAAATAATAGCATTTTCATCTAATACCGGTCATTGGAGAACTCTGTGGGAGGGTACCTACATCCATATACTGATGACTCACCCTTCTGCTTCATGTTTTCTGTTTTATATAAAAGTCAGTTGAGGCAAGTGAGAGTAAATACCTGTAAATTTCCATAAGAAATTGGTGTCTGTAGTGCAACAGCCCAAAACTTCTTGCCCCTGAGGTGCAGCTCTGCTGTTCAGCAGTGGAAGATATTTCTTTGTTTTTCAGTGCAACACATGTTGACTCTTTCTCACTATTTTCCAATGTAAATGATTATTTTAGAGTATTTTATGATTGTTTTAGAGTAGAGGCAGAGAACACTAAAATTAAAGAAACACCTCATCATGGTATTTTATTTTGATAGTTAACTGAACTCAGTCTCATCTTAAATTTAAGCGTATACTTAGGTCCAAATATTATACTAGGTTTGAATACTCACTACTTAAGAAGATAAGGACTTTAGAGCAGCCTGTGTCCTGACCAATGTAAGGCACCCAGTGAAGTATGAATAGATCGAGCCAAATCTGAAGTACCCTCGTGAACGTACACACGCTGCCTGGAACCAGCATCATGGTTTAGCACCAGCAGAAGGGCATCTTCTGTGCGTCTTCATTCTTCCCCAGTGTTCCTCTCCGTGGCTAATTCTCCGAAACTAGCGATTCTGGTGGTAGTATACTGGATCCTTTGGTAAGTCAGTTCAAGTCCTAAGATGTCAGAAAACCAACTTAGCAAAAAGTGTCTTTTTCTTTTTTTTTTTTTGCTAGATAAGTGAGTTGAATGCATCCTGGTGCATTTCAGATGAGTGTCTGGGGCAGCATAGGGCAGGGCCTGGGACTGTGCAGTGTCACAGAGAGGAAAGGAGGGGATACAAGACAGCCCAAGTCAGCAGCTACAACCTGGCAGCTCAGCCTTGCGTTTAGTTTTGCCCTTGGGCTGAATTTAATGAATACCTTGAGGCAGCCTAAGCAACAATTTTACCTGGCTGCTACTTTCGGTCAGTCCCTGTACTGCTCCTTCTTCTGCATGAGCGCAAGGGTTTGTGCAGCCACTTGGTAAACTGGCTAACCAGGAACAGATCCAATTTGAAAGCAGCTGGTTTCCTTTGCTGCGTTAATTTAAGTGCAGGTCAGCTTCCCGGCTTATTTTACTACATGGTTTGTTCCAGCATAAGCGGGAGGTGAAAGAGTGGGAATGGGAGCAGGCAGACAGAAGAAGGGGACAAGGGCACCAATTCTTTCTTTAGCAGAGCGGGCTGATGCCAGCTGGAAGCACTCAGTGAGCTGTAGCCCGAGGATTCTCCAGTAACACTCCAGCTGTGCTTCCAAGGGCTCTGCCAGCTGCAGCTGCCTAAAGACATCTCTGGCACAGGCAGCAAAGATCCCTTTCCAGGCAATCTTCCTCAAGGGGAAAGGAAATGTCCTCCCGAGGAAGGACACAGACTGCCTCCCTGATTGCAAAATGATATTCTGGTTGTTATAGAGGTATAATTTTACCAATAGTTTCAAATATATATATATTTTTTAATGCAAATTTCAGTATTAGGGACAATAAGCGAAGAGGTTTTCTGCTCTGGCTCTCACAATGAATTAAACTCCAAGTTCACTGAAAAGCCTAATGGACTTCTAGGTCTATGTCTGCATCTTCAGCCACATCTAATAGTCCACCTGTGCTTCATGTTCCATATCTGAGTGTGAATTCAGTTTGCTTTGGAAAAGAACCGTGCTGAATCATGCTTTTATGTAGTCCAATTACATAAGCCAGCTTGTGGCTTAGATTTACTTAAATCCATTTACTTGGAAGAATAATAAAATACTTCAGAGAAAGTATTCTAAGTAAACATTATCATTTCCTTATGATTCCCCCTGAAATTAGCTTTGCTAGTGCATGTGATCCTGTCAGGATGCAAAAACAAAATAATGAAAGAATTATGTCATATACAACGTTTTACTTCAGAAGGTCAGAGTCTACAAATTAGGAATGTGTTATGTTTTTTGTAATTTGGCCTATGGTATTCTGTCCTTCTCTGATGGAGATCTTGACTTCTGCTTCTCAGCTCCAAATGCCTGCTTTGACCTCAACAAACCTTTAATGTATAGTATGGATGAGGAAAGCTGGGACTGGAGATTTCCCTGACTAGAAACAGAAGATTTCACCCTATACTGCCCTGTCACTTTAACATGTAGCAGGGCTGTGAAGGAAATGAATAAATATGTTATATGTGTGGCCTCAAATTAAGGTAGTTCAGACTTAAGAGTGAATCCTCAAATGTGATTGCATGCTACTCAGCTTTTTCTTCACGTAGCAATGTTATTGCCACTAGGTGCATAGCTCTTCTCTCTTCTTTCCTGTGTCAGAACTGAAGCCAATTCAAGATTGGTTTTAAGTAGTGCCATAACATGGAGCATGTGCTGCAATAGGAGCCTGACCCTGTACCCTTTGGAGCTCAGGAAACTTTGGACCACAGAGCTCAGGGTGGTCAGTGTGATAGAAGGTGGATACGCACAAAAGCAGACAAATGGTTCAGAACTCTTTTTATTATTAAACCTAAGTTAGCTAGTTTACACTATCACTTAATGCCTACAAGAGTTACAGTCATTTATTTGATAAAGAACAAGTATAACCATTGTATAAGAAAAGTCTGGGTAAAAAAATGAGTTTTTCTTCTTCCCTTGAGTGACACAAAGTTCAGACTGCTTAGAAATTTCTGCCAAATTATTGCCTTACTCTCCAAGAGTTGCAAGCCCATGGCTGACTCGGGAAGCATCTCTGTCAGCTACAATTGTTATTCCAGGTAGTGCCATTCAAAGGGAGTGTCTGAGATTCACATTCTACAGTCTACAGATCTAGGAGTAAAAGGACGGCAATTCTGAAATAGAGCTGGAATTGTTCTCACTCATATGTAAAATTCTGGTCCCCAGAAAAGATTAGAAAAGAGAATTAAAGAGAAAGAGAAAGAGTGAGAGCAAGGGTCTTAATTCCAAATGTCCTAATTAGCTAAATCCAATAATTATTTTAATAGTTTTTGTGTTCTTTTCCTGAACAATTGGGCCTGTCATTAAGCAGATGTGTTGTTTTCAGTACTTGAATATTTTGTGGCTGAATTAAATCAGTCCAGAGTTCCCAGGGGACATTGAAGTGCAAAGCTGAGTACTAATTTTCTATTATTAGCTCATTTGAAATTTGCACAAGTTTTTGCAAAGAAGAAAGATCCGATAAATTTGACTTCTAATTACAGTGCAATATAGCAGTCCACACAACTCCCTAGCTGTGCTATGATCCATTTCCCCATGCATACTTTTCCATTCTTGACAGAACTTGCCATCGCTAGCAATACTTTCAGGCTGTTAAAATTGATTAAAGACGATGACAGAATGTATGTTAACGATTCCCCTCACCCCTCCTCCTACTTACAGTATAGAACTTCAAAAGCCTTCTGAATCATATTCTGAGTCATATAACTAATATTACACAAACTCAGCCCAAAGCTGAACATAAATGTATTAATGAACAGTGAGAGATGAAAATAAGATACTTAAGTAGGGGGAGGTTCTAAAGTGGAAATCTCTGCTTTGCTTAGCTTAATTTATTCCGTGAAATAATATGACATATAGGCTGTTTTCAGGTTGGGGTAATATGTACACCTGAAATGCCAAAAGGCAATTTTTTAAAAACAGAGAAGAAAAAAAGAGAAAAGAAAATGGGACTACTTAATACAGCATTCATGCAACTGCTGTGCAAGCATTTTTGCCATTTGAAAACACATGTGAAATATTTAAGCATCCAGAGTTACTACTTGAATATCCTTCCTGGTAAGTACTGGGCTGTTACTGTTCCATCATGCTAATTTATGCTACTTTCTTTGTCACCTTTCACAAATATGATGCTCTGTTAGTACTGGTGCCTCTAAGGCATGCTCAGATATTATAGGAGGAAGCTCTGATAAATCCCTAGTTGCTGATTTTCCCTTGAAGTATCACTGAGCCAACATTTATGCTAATAGCAAGACGCTCTTTAAGAGCGGGTGCTGCATTTCAAATTAAATAGACACATCAGACGATAGATTGTTTAGTTATTAAAACTAAACTTATCCCGCAGTCCTTGTACTAGTCAAGCTTATTTTTTTCCTCAAACATTTCTCCTACCTTTCAATTTAACAGAATAACCCTGTGACTTTGGGGCCCATCAAATAGTAATCATTCCATGCTACAAGTGGCTGTATTTCCTGCATACAGAAAAAGTATTTCTGTGGCAGTTTAAATTAACTGGCAGTGCAAATTAACCGCAGAGGCAAAAGAATTATGAAAACAGCATTTTCATAGAAGGTGACATTAAGGAAAGAGATAGATGCTTCAGTCCCTTAATCGTCTTTGTCACTCTACACCGGACCCTCTCTAGAAGCTCCATGTCCCTCTTGTACTGGGGAGCCCAGAACTGCACCCAGTACTCCAGGTGTGGCCTCACCAGAGCTGAGCAGAGGGGTAGGATCCCCTCCCTCGACCTGCTGGCAACGCTCCTCCTGATGCAGGGCAGGATCCCATTGGTCTTCTTGGCCACGAGGGCACATTGCTGCCTCATGGTTAACTTGTCAACCGGGACTCCCAAATCCCTCTCCGCAGAGTTGCTTTCCAGCAGGTCAACCCCTAATCTGTACTGGTGCCTTGGGTTATTCCTCCCCATGTGCAGGACCCTCAACTTGTCCTTGTTGAACCTCGTGAGGTTCCTCCCTGCCCAACTCTCCATCCTGTCGAGGTCTCTTTGAATGGCAGCACAGCCCTCTAGAGCCTCAGCCACTCCATTCAGTCTGGTTTCATCTGCAAACATGCTCAGGGTGCACTCCATACCTTGTCCAAGTCATTGATGAACAAGTTGAACAGCATTGGACCCAGTACTGACCCCTGGGGGACACCACAGGCCTCCAACCAGACTCAGCCCCATTTATGACAAACCTCTGAGCTCTGCCATCCAGCCACTTCTCAGTCCACCTCACTGTCCACTCATCTAACCCTGACTTCCTGAGCTTCCCCATGAGGATGTTATGGGAGAAGGTGTTGAAAGCGTTGCTGAAGTCAAGATAGACAACATGCATGGCTTTCCCATCGTTCAGCCAGCCAGAAGTAGAAGGCTGTCGGGTTCATCAGACACGACTTTCCCTTGGTGAATCCATGCCAACTACTCCTGATCGCCTTCTTTTCTTTGACATGCCTAGAGATGGTCTCTAGGATGAGCTGCTCCATCACCTTTCCAGGGATGGAGGCTGACCAGCCTGGGTCCTCCCTCTTGCCCTTTTTGAAGACTGTAGTGATGTCTTCACATACCAAGGCACCAAATGCTTCTTCACCCCATTCAGTACGCAATCCTTAGTGCAAAAGACCAAAAACTTGAAATTCTGCAGTACATCATAGAAAGAAAGTATCAAATATTATCACTGGTGTCAACAGGTTCTTTTACTAGAATGAATTTATTAGGTGGCAATATCCAGATGATTTTTAAGAGGTAGTGCATGATGTATACTAGGGGAAAAAACAGAAAGAAAAAGAAGAGTCTGCGAACTCTTCCTATGGCTGGGACCTGTGTGAAAAAGTCCTTCTTCATGCCAAATCTGAGGTTTCATTGCTGAGTGTACGACTAGAAGAGTCAGAGAGGGACTGAACATGGCTGACCAAAGAACCGTGGTTGCAGTCGCTGGAACAGATTAGATGAGGAGCCTTGGGAGGAAAATGAGCACTGCGAAGCACTATGGTTCTAGTATTCCTGACTATGACTATCTCTTCCTGACAGCAAACATGTGACAGCATGTATAACAGGTACTTCCTCTTGTTTCCTCACGTGGAGGACAACAAACCAGTACAGCAGTCCGTTATTCTGCTGGCCCAAGCAAGTCTTTGTGATGGATGTAAAATCTATACTCTCATAGGGATTTAAGCAGGTGTTAGTGTGATGCCACATATTGAAATATTGCTACAATCTGTTTTTATAAACTAGGAAATTATATGCACATAAATTTACACATATACACATGATGTTCAAAAAGTATTATCAATTTTCAGGAACATGCATAGATGTGTGCCAGTGTTTTTTATGGGGGACACCTTACTTAGATTTGGCAGAATAGACATTTGGTGAGCACCTATAGCAGCTTTTTGTAGGTATAGAAGCTATAGAACCAGAACTTGATTTGGAAAAAAAAAAAAAAAAAAAAAAGAATTAGGCATATGACTGCAAGATAGGAGGATATAAGAGGAAATAAAAAGATTTTTTTTTTTATGCAGAGAGTCAAAGGCTGTGCTAGGTAGCTGAGTTTTATCAGTGCTCTCTGCCTCTGGAACCTTTTTGAACATAAAGCAAGTCAAACCTCACCTAATTTCAGTCGCTGGTTCTTGCTTGTGTTCTGGGTTCTTGACTTGAGTGCTTTTAATCTAATTTGCAGAAGCTGGGAACTGAATGCAGAGCTTATGAAGTGCTATATTAACCTGAGTATGCTGAAAAATGTAGCCTTAAGCATCTCAGGTTGGGTGCCCTTAATGTATGACTACTTTTGAATTTACATTCAGATTCTTTGCAAGCATCAAAACATCATTTGCATTCCGAAGACTGCATCATTCCCTTATAAGCTAAACTAAATAATTAGTTGTTTGTGGTGGCCTCTCATATTATAGAGATGAGCATCTTAGAAAATCTCATGAGGAAATTAATATTCTGTTTTCAGAGCAGCATCAGATTGACAAAGAGAGATGAACGATTGAATTAGCTGTTCATAAAACGTACTGAGTGAGCTGGGATCCTTTAGAATAAAAATTTACCTATGAGATTTAGATACTGTACTATATTGCACATCTACGAAGGGGGAAATGAAGATCACATATATAACCAGAATTCTGTCATTTCCTAATTTTTTTTTTAATTTTCTCTAAATATCTATGATTCTGTACAAGGGGAAGAAAATGCTACTTGTGTAATCCGAAGGGCATGTTCTCAAATGTGGAGAATAACTGACTTTTAAAGTTCAGGTAGTGCTAATTGCTAAATATGCAATTATTATGTTCTTAACTAAAATGAAACCTAAATTTATAGTCCTACAGTTCAGTGAAACAGTAGGAAGATCATCTGCAAGATCTCTCGTGCAATAGCTGGTATTCAAGATGTGTTTTTGTTTCATATCTGCACTTCTGCTTCAGTTACTGTCACAATTGATAAGTAACTGAACTGCCTGATCTGGACTTTGTAAAACATGATAGCCTGGTCTAGAAAAGCACACTGGGATGGTGTTTGCCTGCATGGGTCAGAGTTGTCTTTGGTACCCATGGAACAAAATGAGGCCCATAAGGATCTGGCTTAGCCCGGCAGATCAAGTTCTCCTGCCTTTTTTGTGATGAAAAAATTCATTTGTGGACAGATGAATGAAAATTTTCTTTTTAACAGGTGGAATCCTCATAAGATTTCTGAAATCTGATTTTTATGAACAGCAATGCCTAAATATGACCAAAATTCTAGTAGATGGGTATGTGCTGCACATTCATTTCTTGGTGCATTCTGTACCTGATACTCTTTGGACATATTTTGGAAATCTAGGCCTTATGATGGGTTACTATAAAATCAGCAAATGTAATAAAATGTGATATCCTCTTATATAGTAATTATATTGATAGTACAGGCTTTGTGCAGCTCTCAGACCATAGCAGCTTTGACTGTTTTAGAATAACCCAGCCTTCATTTGCTACACAACATTTCTCTGTAAACCAGAAGAATTGGACCAGGACTGTTGCTCTTATTTTGTTTATTAATTATCTACTTCTTATGCAATGGACAAGCATCCTCATAAGATGATGTACCAAGTACTTCATAAGAAATTAAATTAAACCAGGTAACCTGTTTTCTGTGCAGTAACTGCTGAAGTGCAAGGGTGCAGAGTGTGTAGGGGTAATCAAAATGTGGGAAAGATCAACCCTCTTCAGCTGCACGTTCTCCTAATAAACTGTAGGGTGGGGAAGAGAGAGGGAAACATAATTGAAAGCTGCACCACAAAGTCAAGCCGACAACACCCGTGGAATGGAAATAGGCTCTGGCATATTGTAGATTAGGGTGTTCAGTTTTACTTGGCATACTGAAGCAAAACAATTGCATATTAGCCTGACCTGGTCACAGCTAATTAAACTTGCAAAGCCAATTAGCAGCAGTTCTCCATTGTGAGGGTTATAGGCATACAAATGTAAAGTGGCGCTGCCACTGCTGCCTCTCATTACATTTTTAGGTGGGTGTAGCGCCAGTGCTGCTGAGCATGCATCTAGCAGGTCACACATAAATGCCCCTGATCTGTATTATCTGAACAGCTAATTGTGCACAGTTTTACAGTCATATACAGATAAAAAGTGCATCAATAAGGAAATAGAACCGGTTAGTTATAGGAGACCAATTAATCTCCCATTCATGCAGCAGGTAGAATACGTTCATTCTTGCACTCATGTAAGACACTGAAGATCCCAGAAGAGATTTGGAGACATTTGTCTGTTAAGGATGCATTCTTGGATCATGTTCATGGTCACAAGAGGTGGAGAACTAATGAGTCAGACTCAGATGAAATACTAATCTAATTAAAATACCTTCTATGGGAAGACCCTTAAGAGACCAGACATGACTTTAATTTTACCCATTCACTGTCAGACAAATTCCAAATATCAGACCAATTGAGCTGCTCTTTAACTTAGTATTTTTCTCATATGTCTTTCTTCATAATATTTTGTAGGATATAGTGCATTTGAATTGGAATATCCATTAACAGAGCTGAATCATGGTTTATGAATGACTTACAATTGTACCAAAAACTATGTTTAGGTCAGCATTCTGGAATTAATTAGTATCGGCAGAATAGTATAAGTCTGTAAAGAGTAAATCTGCTTTATTGGTATGTATTTAGAGCAGCAAAGTATATTGAATTTGTAATTTCCTATCATTCTCAGGGGACTTCTACAGGGAGAATTCCTTTTCTGAACTCTCTCTACTTGACTGTTCCCAGAAGAACAATACTTAATGATATCAGGTTTTTTATTATTGATTTACTCAGTATAAAGTTCTTTCATCTTCACACCTTATTTTTCTGTCTTTTTTGCTTTCATCCAACTTTGTGTTTAGTACACGGTGTGGACTGCCCTGTGGGTCACCTGGAATGTTTTCATTATCTGCTTCTATCTGGAAGTAGGCGGGCTTTCTAAGGTAGGTCATTTATCATTCTTTAGGTTTATGGGAGGGTGTTTTAGTATCACAGCTCTCAGATTTTAAAAGCTTGGAATCACAGAGGAAAAATGCAGATGTGAACACACAATCTCAAATTAAGAGCTTCTGTCCAAAGAGAACTGGAGTATTTGAACTTGTCTACAGTCATATTTTGAAGTACATAGATACGATGAGTTTGAATAAGAATTGCTTTCTGAAGGAACATCGGGAAAGAAAAAAAAAGATATTCAATGGAAAATTGAAGGTTCTTTTTGATTGTTGAAAAACAGACTGTGGGTGAAGTTTCGAGTGTATATGAAAAATATATCTGTATTTCTGAGACTGCTTGGGAAGCAGCTAAAGAAAAGACGAAGGAGGTTAATGTAATAACTTGTTGAACAAATTGGTGTCATAGTGAGAACGTTAATTCTTTATTTAAAAAGTGGCAAAAGATGACTTTTTCACATATGAATTCAGCTTCCCATTACGTAACACTCAATGCTTTAGGTCCCTGATTCCTTATTCAAACTCCTGATTAGGGCAGTAGTGTTTGGTGGAACTATCAAGTTACATGTTACAGTCATGCAAAGGAGCACTTACGCTTAGCATAGGTTATGTTTATAGCACTGTATCCACTGTGGGTTCCGTATAATATCTGCTGGTTAGAAATGGAGGATGTTGATCTTTGCTTACTGCAATCATATCAGTATGCTGGTAGAATAAACAGTATTATTACTAGAATAAATGTAGACAAGAAAATTAATAGTCATTGACTTAGCAATATTAATTACATTAATCTGAATTCATGTAATGTTTTTAAAGAGTTGTTTGCATGATTCAGTTAAGATGGGAAAATTTGTGATGTACATCCTTTATTGAGATCACCATTTAATCTCCTGAATTTCAGATAGCAACCAACAAAAATCTGGTGAAAACCACATAATAAGGTATAAAACTTAATTTCTTCAGATAGTAAATATTCCATTAAAATAGTGATAGCTTCCTTTGGTTCATAAAGAAAAGTTACAACTATTTATTTTTTCTCTGAGTGTGATGTTGTTTATCAGGAGTCATAGATTTCATGAGTAAATTAGTTCAGTTCACAGATCAGAGTAAATGATAATGTTGTTATGTTCTCATCTGAAAATCTATTAAATGAACAAGAGGACAATACACAAAAAAAGATGAATACCCAAAGTAATTGTTCCTTTTTCATTTTGCATTATACCTTGAGTTTGTTTTTTAGACTGTCAAAACATATATAACAATATATATGGCTTGAAATTCTCTAACTTCCACTTCTACCACTTTGTTTCACTTTTAGGTCTTTTTATTTATCACATATGACAAGTTATAAGGCAAAACAAAAGCATATCATAGGTACAAATAAACAGTTCATTTATTTATTTATTTTTGTTCGCCCTTGAATTTGGGTGGAACTACTATGCATGTATGCAATGTACAATACTTCTAAGTCATCTATATCAGGACCAAGTTAGCAATAGCAGAATCAAGAATTTTAAGAAGTGAGGTACGGAGAACCCATTTAATGCTAATTGTGAAAATTATGCTAAAGATTCCGTGGTCATCAACAGATGGCAGTCTTTTTGCATTGTATTTGTAAAAACCTTACTATTTGCAAGTTTAGGGTATTTGCCACTGTCTTAATTGGGTCCCACATTTTTCCAAGCATGTTAGGTTGAAATTTGCTTCATTGCTTTCCATGAATATGTTTCTGTGTGTCAGATATGTTGCTATTAGTAAGATATGTTAACGTAGTTCGTAAAGCAAACATTATTAAAAGCTTTTCAAAGATGGATAATTCCTCACTTTTGAAATCTCATCAGGGAATATTCACTTTTTCTTGTGTGATTATTCTAATTCCAGATTAAAAATAAGTTAGTTTTTTTTTTCTGCAATTAATACACATTTCTATTTTTTTTTCTGTTGACATACTTTCAGGAAAAATTGTAATAGTGTCTGACAGCTGATTGAATTTTTATTTTTAAGCATGATGGTGTATATTTGCCCCGAATAGAATTAGAGTTAGCTTTACCTGGAGTTCAGTGAATTCATTATTTATTCCATCAGAAAATATAACTTGTCACAATAATAAATGGCAAAATGTCTTTATATGGAATAGACATACAGTACAGAAAGACTACACTTTTCGTATATGCTAATAGAAGAACCCCTGGCAGCTGAAATCAGATGAAGCTCAGATCTCATTCTTGCAACTGGAAACAAAATATTTTTGAATATCTCTGTTTGAACTATGCCAGGAAGTCCCATTAAGACTGATGGGAAAGAACAAGGGTAGTTTATATCTTTAAAACATTTTTCCTTCAACTATAATGCATAATGCTTATTTTTTCCTGGTGAATTGATTGTTTTAAGACACTCCTTGACTTTTCGCTTAAGGCTTTTGCACCCACTGCAACAAGGTCTTCAAGCTTTTGTTCATGAGGAACAGAGAAGAGCAAAGGAAACTGATGTCACCCACCTCCGCAGGGTCAAACACAGTATGTGTGACTTGATCCTTTATATCCTTCCTGAAAAGCGTGACCTTTTTTTGGTAAGAGTGACATGAAAAAAACTTCATATTGTCAGTTGAAAACACATTTTGTGTTTGAAAATCCTTAGCCAAAAATATTTTCATACATTCTCAAATACTCTGACCCAAATTCCCACCACAGTTTCTGTTTGTAATAATCTGGAGGGCTGAACTGGTAAATCTGAGGGGAGGAAGTGGGAAGTGGGTGGTTGGGAATATAAAGAATATATATATATATGGCTGTAGGCTAGTGGCCAGGAAATTCTCTTGGGTTTCTGCTCCCATTCCAATTAAGATCATATTATTTTATGTAATATGGAAAAGCTTCACAGAGGAGATTGAAAACAGCCCACCCCAGAACAGCTATACTGTATTAATCCAGGCAGTCTCGTGGGAAATGGGTGCTAGAGATTCAAGACTTTCCAGGGTGGCAAGGAAATAAACTTGACCCACAACCTTAATGTTGTAAGCAAAAGGCTAAGAAAAAATATCTTCCTTCTTATAGAGTATCTAAACCAAGCTGCTCTTTAACTTTCATTATAGATGTAAAACTATAATTTACTACTTATTAGGAACAAAGTGTATTTCATTAGAAATTTTACAAGAAAGACCTCTTTTTTGGTTAACTTAGTAATTTCAATTCTTTTTTTTTTAATTTTCATTTAGCAGTGCAACCCCAACAGATCACTATTTGTGTAGTACTAGAAAAAGTGTCTTCATGAGGAATGAAATTTACCTACACTTTTCATTTTTACTGTCATAAAAACTGAAAGTGTAATTTCAGGTGTTAACTATCCTGTTGGACAGACATGAAACTGTAATTACATGTTCTTTTAGTCCTCCACTGCAAAGTGACAGGTCACTACATCCATATACTTTCAAACTGTTGAGTCCATCAATGTTGTTTGGATCTTATTCTATATCTCAAAAGGGAAGTGTGTTCTAATTGTCACTTTTAAGAGTATAGACAAAATTTAGATGTATAAACATAAGCAAAAATCTCAAGGATTAAGAGCCAAAAAAGAAAACACTAAGAATTCTATGGAAAATGTTTCTTAATATGGTTTGCCTATATCCTATCTGAAACTGCACTACAAACTGTGCCAGAGATGTCATTTTTAAGGTTTGGATATTGCTCTTACATGTCGCTCACAGAATTTCTAACTCGTTTAAGCCGGTTCTCTATCCCCAGCACTATATTTTTTGCTGTACTTTACAAATACAAAAGAGATTTGCTTTGAAATATATTTCAATCATATATTGTATGCAGCTAATATTTCTACCACTTACTACTTGAGATCTAGATTGAAAATAGTGGCATGTATTTGTATTATCATTTGCTCTGCACATTGATACTTTTTGATAGATTGCTTTTCTACTGATTGTTTTGTTGTGAGTTACTGTCACATTGGCTTTTGTGTTTTATTGCCCTTTATCTGAGCAAGTGTATATTGGCGTATTTTTCTGCAGAATGTTACATGAGAGTCAAATGCTATTGAGACACAGAGATTTGGGAGGTTTTACCCTCTTATTAAACCAAAAATATCTATTCTCAGTATCATATTCTCAAAGTACCTCATCACCTTGAGTAGTTCTGTTCTCTACACTCCTACCCTACTGTAACCTATAACATACTCAGGCAGCTGTGCAAGATTGGTGACTTCGTTTCCTATTCTGTGATGTTTCTGTTTGCACATTTTTCTCTGTGGCATCCTGCTTGAGTATGAACTTTTATATTTTGTGTATGTTAATTAGTAAAAAAATAAAATCTTCGTTTTATATATGGATTTTTTTCCTGCAAGATTTAATTTGGAATAGAAGTTCAAAGTATCTGAGAGTCCTGGACAGCTTTAATAAGCTGGAGACCACACTATAGACTAAATTGTGATGCAGATATGTAGTTGTTGTGTAGCATTTTAACTCCATTCAAACTTATTCCATCAGAAGACAGATTAATAAATTTCTTACTGCAGGAGCTGTGGGAATGCAGAAGTACATATTATACATCAGAAGTGGGAGTGATCATTTGGGCTATGCTGGAATCCAGTTCCTTCTAAGCAGTGCACACTATTCTGTCCTTAATTATTATGCAATTATATCTAATCATTTCAGGTGGAGTAACCTTAGGTCAAAACACATGGCATTTGTAATTAAAAGAGAAACAAAAGATATATTCACGTCCTTTTTTTATAATATGCATTGAGAACATGAACGATGTTTGGATTTAGAAAAACTATGAAAAAAAAATGATTGTTACTCTTAACGGTGCTGATATAAGTGAGAAAATGGAGACAATTATTTTGGCATAATTAGCATTGGAGTTCTCCTTGCTGGGGCAGCTCACTGAAGAAAACAAACTTCATAAGAGAGGAAGAAAAAGTAATAAGCAAAACGGAACCTATGAGGAAAATGAGAAGTAGAAGAAGGATTTCTACAGTCCCCAAAGAAGACCAGAGATGAGGCATAATATATTTGTGGTATTTTTTGGAGTAATATGCAAGCCTTCCTTATGTGGATGAAAGAGCTCATTTTTTTTCATATCTCCTGGAGAGAAGGGTAAGAAATAATTTGATGAGTACTTGGCAAAGGTTTTGGTTGGATTTTAGGAGGAGCTTTCTAAAGGTACCGTCTGGGATCTGTAGCTGTTACAAAACCTCGTCACTGGATATTTTTAAGAACAAAGTAAATAAGTATCTATATGGAACGATCTATTTTTACTCTTTACCAATAAGCTGCAGTCAAGTCACTGCCCATGAACAGACTAACCTGAAATGAAAAAACTCAATGGCTTAAACCTTACTAACTCCAGTGGGCTGATTTCCTGCCTTAGGAGCTTAGGATCACCCTAACTTTTCTATCCGTGCTGAGAACTGGGACACAGAAAACAGGAGGCTCTGAGATGGCAGATAGCTGCGGTTGAGTTTGCACAAGTGGTGGTTGGTGTTCAAGCTCAGAACACCAAAGTTGAGGTAACGTGGACATTGCTGTTCACTCCTGGTACAGATTAGGCATCTCTTTACAGACAAAATTCATCTTCTTGCTTTTCTGTTGGTGGATTATTAAGTGAATCTAAATCATTTCCATGGACAGCAACGCAAATCTATCACAGAGGAGAATACGGTAGTGGTAACAGTGTATTTCTTTGCTATTAGATACAGTACATATATTCCTCTCCAGTCTAGCAGAGAATTTCTTCCCACATATCCCTGAATCTTACTAGTCACTTTCGGTTGAGCTCTTGGGCCTCGAGAGCCTCCACAGGCATTCTTTTCTTATTCTGCACACCTCTCTACATGTCCATTTGGTTTGGCTGATGCTGTTAGCTGCTACTGTGATGTGCACAATGACAGATCACACTAAAGCAACGGATGTAGCTCTAGGCATTCAGCATTTTCTAGGAATCACAAATGACTAGTTTTATAGCAGTAGTTAAATGTACTGTCTTCCTAGCATGCTGTAATGAACTCAATTTGGAGAAAATAAAATGGATGAGAGGATAGTGTTCATTTTTGTGAAGTTTGGACCTTCCTGCTTACTTCCCTCCCTGACTTTATTATTCCAAAAGGGTTTTAAGAATAATGTTCTAGAGTCTTCTTTCACAAGGAGAAATGAAGGGTATTAAATTAAAAGCTGCTGAATTAAATGTAGTTAAAATAGTATAGAAATAAAGAGAAATAGGTTTTAACGGATTCCTGATACAATCCATTACATCCTTGGCTGTTGTTCTTTCTTTGAATCAGCTCTCATGAGGAAAGATTAAAAAATAAATGTTTAAAAATAGTTGTCTCTCCTTTATTCTTGAACGCTTTCCTGCAGGAAAGGATCCACTGAATGTTTTTCTTAAAATATAAAACTCTAAAATGACTTTTCTTGTGCAAGTTACGCCAACTGTATTTAATATTTTTCCATAATGTTCAAACATGTTGTTCAAACAACAACTGTTTGAATTTTCAACTACAGTGGCAATAAACCTGGAATCCCATTTACTGCTAATTTATGCAGCGCAATCTTGAACAGCAACAACATGTCAGAGCTCCAAAATAACAACCCTGTCCCTGACTGGTATTAGGTACTGTTAATCATAAATTCAATATGTTGATGGTGTGCCTTTCAGCGGTATTTACAACAGTATTTTCCATCATTAGTATAGGTATCAACAGAAGCTGCATGCAGTAGTTTCTGTTTAGAATACAATGACTATTTCCATTAAAAGTTAGAAAACTATTAGCTAAGAATTGTGAATTCATAGCTGTGAAAGTATGGAAAAGTGCTTTTACTTTTAACTTTTTTTTTTTTTTCTCTGACATAAAGGAGAACTAAATGGTGAGGAACTAGAGAGCAGAAGAGTATTAATCATTTAGGACTTCTGTATTGAAATTGAAGTCAATATTGCTCCGGTTCAAAATTTTGAACCGTGAAGTGGCCTCAAAGATTTCTAGCTGAAGTGGCTCTATGGAAGTTTTTATTTGTTTGCCTTCTTAATGTTCCAGTTTTCACATAACAACACATTTGTTATTCAGACTGTGTCACCCTACTGTGCAAAGTTGTTGCATCATGTAAATTATAATGAAATATATGTTTGTTGTTGTAAGGAGAGTTATAGCTAGTTTGGTGGTACAACTTGAGCATAAGGTCATTCCTGGAAAAAACAAATTCATGTGGAACAAATGGGATGCAGATAAATGCTGCCAAACCTGCAAAATGTGTCATTCTGATGTTAATTCATTTGTTTAGGAAATATGATCACATTGCTGAACAACTCAATCAGGAATACATTCCAGATGGCGCAAAAAAGTTGAAGTCCATATCTTTGCAGGTGACATTTACAGTGGCTCATAACATCATGTACAGTTATAGTTCTCTAAGGAGAATTAATGTCTTTTTATACCCCTTGATGCTAAATTCTAAGACTGATATTCCAAAAAGGCCACTATCATCTTCATTGATTTAAATAAGTGAGATGATGTATCTCTGTGGCTTTTTTATTTAATAAGCTGTTGAACATGCATGGGTGGTTGGTGTCAGAAATGATGGTCTGATATATATCTGGTTGGTTGACAGGCTATGAGTATCACACTGATATTTGTTGGATTTCAGTAGCTTAATTTCTCAGATACTCATAGAATCTTGATTTTTAAAATTTTTTTTAGATCTTAAACGAAGTGATAAAACGTATACGGTCTCACATGGAGTGACTTGAAAAATATCTCCAAAAGCACTTTTGGGTATGAAAAAGAAACAACAATGCAGTCCTGGTGTGGTGCTGCACTAGCTAGTGAAGGTGAAGAATTTAAAGCCCTAAGTACTTGTATTATAACTGTCTGAAGACCATAGGAAGCCTTGAAAAGTGTTTTTAGAACTAAAATAAGAACATGCAGGATTAGGACTCAGAGCATATACGGATAGAAAGTGCCATCCAGTCATATGCTCTACCCTCTTGTGTATGAAAAGTCATTGCATTTTTTTTTCATTTTCACTGTATTCAGATTAATTTTAATGTGTTTAGCGAAAGCATATTTTTAAGAAAATATATGATGAATCCATCACATCACTTAGTAGTTCATTCTTGTGACTAATTAGCTTTACACTTAAAGTTATTTTATTTATTATTTGTATACATTTTTCCTCTCTTAAATATACAACATTTGCTTCTTATGAAAGGATTTAAGTACTACCATAAAATCATATTTCTGTCCATAATTATTCATTAGATCAGAAATTTGAATTTTGGTTCCCAAATCTCTAGCACATGCGGTAATTTTTGCTTTATCAAGTATCTATCTGTCACTTTTTCTCTCCTCCTCTCTCATTCTACTCACAAGGAGACTGGTGAATAGCTGTTTGTGAATACTTACCGTGGAAGAAGATGGATATATTATTTTTCAGCAAAAGATGCCCGAGGATGAGAGATTGAATTCATTAGTTTATTCATCAAGAGAGAAAAGGAAATTTCTCTGAGCCATGGTTCAGTTGTAAACAAATATGGTAAATCTGTCTACAGATAAGAGTGAATGTATGCTCAATTCCTCAGGGTGTTATTTCATATACTTATTGACTATTTAATTTGGTTTGCATTGATTGTTATGCTTAATTGTAGAAAAAGGGAAGACTTGCAGGCATTTTACTTGTGTTTTTGTTTTTTGAGTTTTTTCTTTTTTTAATGTGGTAATTTCTGGCAAAACTGCAACTAAAGATATTTGGATTAGTTTTTTTAATCATGTCCTTTATTAGACACTGGATTGACCACATCTGCTGTCTGTCCAACAGCTTTGCTCCTGGAGGTGCTCCTGACTTTTGTCATGAGCTTTGCTCCTGGCTGGTGCTTACGGATTTGAACCCCTAAGTCAGTCAGTGTACTAAGCGTAATGCTCATGCTGGCACTATATATAGCCTGTCTAGTTCAATTTTATGTAAGCTATTTTTCAGTTGTATTATAAGCTCTGGAATTTTAGTATGGAGTTCTTCCTCCTTACAGGAGAGTCTGTCATCTCACCTGTCTACTTGTAAATATTCACATTCAATTGATGTCCAGTTTCAAGACAGTTTTATTGTTTTGAAGTGAATTTGCACTACTTCAGCAGATTTTCTTTTCATTTGGAAATAATGCTTACTTGGCAGAAAACAGGGTCTTTTGGTAATATTTTTTATATAAGACAGTCTTAGAACTTGATGAAAGCACAGAAGAGTTATTGTTTGTCATGGTAGAAACTGAAAAAGCTTTTCTTGGAAGTGGTGATATTGGAATGTATGGGAGTTTTAAGTATGCCAAATGGACCTTATAGAACTTAATAATAGTGCAACTTCAGGGTATCTCGAATAGATGTGTTGACACAGGCATATTTTGGTCTGAGAAAGAAATATAAGGAGCAGAACATTGTTCATCATCTTCAGATACTGTCCAGTTAACTGCCCTTGCATCCTTTAGGGTTCAAGAGCTTTGCTCATTTTAGGGGAAGGGCAAAGGACAGATCAAGTTTCCTTTATTTTTCTTGGATCCGCATTCAGCAGCCTAATTGTGGTTAGTTTAATAGTGTTTCTTGGGTAAGCCTCAAATCTATGTCCAAGATTTCTGTGTTGACAGTCTTTTCTTTTGTGGCATGCTTAATGTTTAAGTTATGTTGATCTGTCTTAATTAGAAGGCTTTTTGATCATGGAGGTCATAGTGTCTTAATCTTTGTGTTTTTTATCTTGGACCAAGTTTTTCTCTTGCATTTTATTAGAATGTAATAATTTATTTAGTGTCTCTGAGGGGAGGGGGTTTTCAGCTCCGCTGTCAAGGCGCAAGGGATTGGGAGGCATTGTGGCTTGCCTAGATTATTATATTCTCTTTCTACTGCGGAATCACCTCCCTGGCTTTACTTTTCATTTTCAGCTGTCCTTCGGGGAAATTCTTCACACATATTGATGATGTGCCTGAGTTTATTATTCATGAGAATAATGACTGAGTATCATCCTCCTTTGAGCAGACTTCTTCAACTCGGATTAATGGGGAAAGAGTGATAGAATCCTGTTGGGGATTTGGCCGACCACCTGCCCTCTGGTTTGCAAGGTGTTTTATTGTCCAGGTGGCTTTAGTGCACTAGGAATCAGTCTGACCTACTCAGTTAAATAGGGAAGGCAGAGAGGAGAGGTCACAGTGACAGAAAGCAGTGCTTGCCTTAGGCCATTTTCCAAGGGCAAATGCTATTTGGGAATAATTTGATTGTCTCTGTGTTATAGCAGCATCACATTTCGTATATTTAGATTCCCTCTCCGCAAATGCAATTACCCACCATGTAGAAGCCCTTCTAAGATGTTGTTTGGAAGTGCTTTCCTTCACAAGGGAAGAATACATTATAGCTGCCTGTTGACAACAGCCAGGCTTTTGCTGTTCTGTTACTGCTATGGATCTTATTTCTGCATGCTGGGAAGCAGCTGTTTTGTTTATTTTGTGTTTCCCTCTCCTCTCCTTTTTCATTTTCCTTCCCTTCCCTTCCCTTCCCCTCCCTTCCCTTCCCTTCCCTTCCCTTCCCTTCCCTTCCCTTCCCTTCC
>JAWLRI010000818.1:1204458-1217067 GCA_034781795.1 Crypturellus tataupa | reverse complement strand
CTTCCCGTCCCTTCCCTTCCCCTCCCCTCCCCTCCCCTCCCCTCCCCTCCCTTCCCTTCCCTTCCCTTCCCTTCCTCTTCTCATTCCATTCCAATGCAATACAGGAATATTTGTGAAAAAGTTTACCTCTTGAAATTCATATGGTAGACTAATTTGCATAGTTTTAAGATATCAAATGATCAAACAGTTTTAAGAGATTGTTAGAGAGTTTTTAAAGACTCCCAGATGTAAGGAATGCTATCAGTTGTCTTCTCCAATACTAAATGTCTAGGTAAAATCACTTTTTATATCTGTTAGTAGGCAACAACATTCTAGCATTACATTAACTTTTTTTTCCAAACATTTTTCATTTTTTGCTCTAGGCTGCAATTTCCAGTTCTGCTGCATGTCTTATATTTCCTGCCTCTAGGCTCTATTACTTTGTAGTTGTCTATACTTTAATAAATTTTGTTTCCCTGAACCCAGCTTACCAAGTAGTCCAGATGGCCCTGTACAGCTGCCTGCCTTTTCATTATTTACCATTCTCTCTCACTTTGTGTCTTTTGCAAGGATACCCACTATCAGCAGTGATTTTTTATTTACTTCTAGATCACTGATGAAAATGTTGAATAACATCAGGGTTTACATAAATCACAGCGAAGTTCCACTAGGAGTAGACCCATTCAGCTGTGATTTTCCATTGGCAATCATGATAATTAGGCAGTTTTCTCTCTACATAATTATAAACAAATAAAAAGTATTCTGCAATTCTATTTTTGGGGTGTTTTATGAATGCCTTATAGAAGTGTAAAAGTAAAATATATTTTTGCAGTTGCTAATGTCACATAAACATTTATCCTCTTGAAGTGAGGAAATTGAGTTTGATTTAACAAGTCCTAATGTCTCACGAAGTCTGATTGACTGGCACCAATTCCTCAACATCTTTTTTTTTTTTTGCCTTCTCCTCAGTTTCCCTAGGAGTGGTGCTAGACCAACTCTTCTTGAACCTTGCCTCAGCTTTAAAATTCTCCACTCCCCTAAAGTTTCCAAGATTTTTTTTAAAATTAACTCATCTACTTAGCTGCATTCCACATCCGGCAACTTTAAGTTAAGTTCACTGTTCAGTGAGGTTGCAAGTTATCTAGGCCTGAAGATATAAAATTTATAAATTAATAGGTCATTTAATAATGGTTCGGAAATTGCTTCTGCTACTTCTTCTTATTCTACTCTTTACTAAATAAAGAACATCATAAATATTTATTAGAGACATCTACCTTTTCTGCCACATAAAAAATTACAGTCTTTATCAACCTACCAGTAGTTCTGTATCATCTTTATAATTTATTTTGTTTCTAATAAGCTTAATGAACTCCCTCTTAGTACCCTTAGCCTTACTATCATGTATTTTACCTGACAGATTTTTCTTCCACAATTAATTTACTCCACTATATGTAATCTCTCTATATTTATATATTTCTAATTTATATTGGCTGAAATCTTTTCACCATTTTTATTCCGTTTTCTTGAGGAACAGGTTGATGCAGTCTAGGGTGTGTGTGTTCACGTGAGTGAAACTGTGCATGTGTCTGCAGACTGATGAAAGCTTTTGAACCTGTTGTCAAAAAAATTTTCACAGAACAGATCTTTATGGTTGATATCTTGTACATAGATGTACACATCTTGTACGATTGAAAAGAAAAAAAGATAGTCATAAGAGGATCATGGTGCCCTCACAGAGAGAAATGGTGATGAAACCTCACATTAGAAATTTGGCGCTTGGTGGATTTATGCAGCTAGCAAGCGTGGAGCTCAGTAAGACTTCTTTAGAGAATGATTGCTGTTTTTGCTATATATTACTTTGTTTCCAACTTTGGGCTTCATTTCCCACTAAACCAGAGAGCCACCACAGAGCAGAAGTTAGAGACACTTCCACTTTTTCTTCTTCTCCCCAGAGTATGCCAACAGTGGACCTAGAAGCCTTAACTTATTAACCCTGGAGATGCTAGATGCTGATCACCTAAAACCCCTGCAATTCTTTTAGCCACTTACTGAACATCCTGGAATTTTACTGAGTCTTTACTTCTACCATGCCCTCAAAACAGTATGGAAAAAAATAAAGTCCTGTTCTTCCCCCTGTTGAGAGGCATCTTTCCTGTGTTCTTAGTGTGCATGACTCCCGCAGCTGCTTCAGTAAAGTGATGAGCATAACACACACCAAAGAACTGCAGGTTCTGGAGTCCTGGATGAAAGTTAAAGGGAATGTTGCATTACAAAATACATGAAATAATAGGTCTGAACTAAAAGGTCTGCACAAACGGACTCTATCAAAGCTCTTGTAATTGAAACAAGTGTTCTGTTTTTTTTTTAAAAAAAAAAAAAAGAAAGAAATTTGGCAGAGATGTTTTATCAAATTTAAAAATTACTATATTAAAAAACCTCCCAACTTTGACAAATTATCTCAGAAGTATTTAGTGGATGGTCTATTTTCTGCTCTTTTTTGATGCCATTAAATATATTTTTTTTCAATGTGATATTAAATTTTTCAATATCCAGACTTTCAAAAAAAATTCTCTTTATAACACTGTTTTCCAGATGCTTAGAAGTTTTCTGTATGCCTTTTTTCTGCAGCTGTAGTTCAATGGTACATATTATTTGCTTCAAATGCCCAAATAGTTTATTAAACTCAACAAAATTACTCACTTGCATTTACATTTTTTGCTGAAGCAGGACTAAAAAAAGAGGACATATTCAACTCCATTTATTATATATATATATATAATATATAATACATAATATATTATATATTAAGTTTTAGAAGGGGAGGAAACTTTAATATAAAAACTAGAAAAACTAATTATTTTTCAGGTACAAAATTCTTCTTTTATGTATTGAAGTTGAAATGCAAAGATATCATATGTTATATAAAAACATATTAAATAAATGATGATGTATGGATCTGTCCATTACATATTTTTGTATATAAAGCTCATTAATGTAGTGCCTAAAAATATCTCTTAGTTGTATTTTCATCATTTCATTTGTAATTCATTTACTTGCATTGACCTTGTATATATTACTGTGGAACTTATTCTAATGTTCTTGTGCTTTTGTGCTTTATAAATTTTTCCAAGAGAAAATATTAGGTAAAAGAAAGTGGAGGAAGAATGTATAGAGGTATGAAATTTGGGTTAATGTTTTGTTTTTAACAATTATCTGCCTTAGCTTGCCTTTTTAGTGAATTTTTGAGACGTTCAGTGCTTTAGGAAACACAAATTATGGTCCTTATAAAGAAAAACACAGCCTCTCAAAATTTAGGACTCAAATAGGCTTCACAGACAGAAAGAAAAAAGAAGTCTGTGTATAAAAATCTTCACTGTACACTGTGAATAGTTCTAATAAATAACCTTTCTGATATTGCTTGTCTTTTAATTTAGTATTTGCATTTTGAGTTCCTATATTTGCATGGAAATATAGACGTGAGCCTGTATTTAAGTGCTTTGCCAACAGTAACACAAGTCTGTGCATCAAATAAGTATGATTTAATAGTTCATGGGATTCTGCTCTGCTTTGCTTACAGAATTATCCCTCCCTTCTACTTGTAATTCCACTTGCCTTCATAGCTTATTTTGTCAGTCCGTTGAGTGGATTCTTAATTCAGGTTGTACTGCAGATGAAAAGAAGAAACACAGAAGCTTGTGAGTTAAACTGGGAACAAGAGAAGATGTTACATAGTAACTATACATAGTACTGGAGACAAGAGTATTTCAATAGCTACAGTACTATCTGTTCCTTACATATGGACAGATGCCATTTTTAGGAGGAAAGGTAGGATTCCATTTAATGAGCATTTCACTTTAGGAAATATTGTGAAAATTTCAAAGTTCTTTGCTTTCTGCTGAGCTGGTATACCCTGGCGTTGCGTCAACAAAAGAATTGAATCTCTGTTCATACAGATTAGATGGTAGAATTCTAACTTTGTTAGTTGGAGTATTCCTTTAAAGAAAATGAAGACACTCGTGTGCAGAATGCATTAAATTTAAAGGAGAGATGGTCAAAACTACTGGTCAGTGTGTCTGATCATCTAAAGGGATGTAGAAGGACCCTGATCGGCTTTGCTCCTTTGCCGGTCAGGCAGAAGCGTCAGCAGCCTCCTCTGCCTGCTCCAACAGAAGTTGTTTCTTTTTCTGAGAACGAAGATACCCTGGACGGTGTAATGTAAAGCCGACGTAACAACTATCATGCATTTTTAGAGATGCAGTCCAAGGTTCACCCGGGGCTCTCCTAGGCTGAGGTGGAGTTTCTGCCCTGAAGGCTGAGACTAGGTGGCATTGCTGGGAAAGTGAGAATTCTCTCAGAAATCTTGGCCGTACCAATCAGTACCCATCAGGGAAGGAGGGACTCTGCAGTCCCACCTCATTCAGCTGCCAGGGTAAAAGGAACTTTGCTGCCATATCCGTTTTACATAAAATACTGTCCACCAACTCGTGTAATTCTGCCTAGGATTTTTTTTCCCTCAGTTTCGCTGTGTTTTGAGATGGGACGTGGGTGTTGTAGCGTTCTGCAATACCACCCTGACATCTCTTCCTTTGCAGAGACCAGCAGCCCTGAGTATCTGCAGTACTACACAAAGACAACCTAAAGCATTGCTTGCAGTTGCTGGGTGTTTGGTAAAATTGGCCACTTAACAATTGATGATTGCGTCCTAAAATGTATTACAGGCCTTTGATAACTGAATACACTTTCAATCTTAGATTTGAGAAGTAAATGCCAGATAAAAAGAGTTATATTTATCTACGTAACAGACAGACTACAGGTTCATGAAATCAGTGACTCTCAGAATTGCCAAAACATGGAATAGTATGCATGAATAATTTAAGTCTGTTTTGTTAAATGTGCAAAAGTCAAGTTATCCTTGCAGTGAGACTCACTGTAAATTGCCAGCAATTTACTATATTTCTGAAAATCACTGCAGCAATTTAAAGAAAAGATTAGATCTGTTACTATACACATGTGACATTTTCTTGATTTAAACTGTCATTCTGAAAAGCTGTTAACTGACAGTCAGAGTTTAGGATGAGGTTATAAAGTTTAGTGAAGGACTCTTTACAACGGAGTTTGAGCTATATTTCTGCTTGGGTGGAGGACAGTGCAACTGAAGTATGTATGCATGCAAATTAGCATTTTCAGGGGAAATTATACATGATCTTTTTAGACATTCATGTTCTGCAGTGCTATATGGTGCTGTGCTGACATTTTACCTCTCATAAACATAGTAATATATTCTGAAATACCTTCTTTCTCCTGAGATATGTCAGAAATTTTGACTATAAATGCTACAGATAGCTGGCAGTATAGCAGTATGCATCAGTTTCATCATTTTGTCTTTTCTCCATAACTGAAGTTTATCAGAGTTGTTCCTGAAGATGATCTGTTGGGATCCAGAATATCATGGTAGGGTGAAGGGGGTGATATTTACATTTTTAAAGTATCACCTAAACTGAGAGTCCCCATGCCTAACTCCGTTCCCATTGCGTTTCTGTGGCATGTAGCTGTGCAGGGCTTGCTGTGCCTCCTGTACGGAATACGTTACATCACTGTCTTCTCACTGCCTTCTCTTTGACAGCACGGCAGCCATTTCAGTCTCAGTGACAATAGCAATCACCTTCTCTGTCTTTCTCTAGTGACCTTCAGAAATGAGAATGCATTCACACTTGCAATTACTCACAAATCCTGTGTTCTCTAGAACTTATTTTTGTCATGCAATAACTCCTGCTCAAATTCCCTGTCTTTCCAAATAGTTGCAAAACACTTTCGCATAATCACCCATTCAAAAATTGTCCACTTCTGCAAGCTAGTGGTCTTTGGTATAAACAAGTCATCGTGGTTAGGGAATGATTCAGGAGCCAACTAAACACAAACAGAAAGGTTTAAGTTTTCTTTTCTAAAAAAAAGCTTTGCAAGGTTTTCCCACAGTTACTACAATTCATTGACAATTTTTCTATTGAAGGATTCAATCTGAAACTCCCTTATTCGGTAGAAAATATCAGGAATAAGACATCACTACATTTTACGCAAAAGATTTTGCACAAAAGCTTAAAAAAACTGCTTTCAATAACCCTCTGAGAACAGAGAAAGACAGCCTAAAACTGCATTGCCTGGCATATTGTGCATGTGTGCCCACTGAGTAAAATCAGAAGATAAAGTATTGGAAGAGACAATCTGCTTCCCCATTATCCTGTTGGTACACCAGATTCTCAGCAGATAGGCATGGAGAGGAATGATTCATGGTGTTGTTCATGTGTAAAATTGTTTGACCGGTATTATTTAAGGAGGGGAAACTGTTGAAGTTCAAAGCGACCATAAATGCCAGAGAACATTTTAAAAGGCCACTGTGAGGAGATGCACTTAAAAACCTGACATTTCATGAAGAAGCTTTTGAGAAAAGAGTCTCAGGTAGGACCATATATAAAAGAAGACAAAGCAAAGAACCCAGGCCACCAGAATCCAAATTACTTGCAAAAACACTTTAGTAGGTTGTGTCTGGAAGGCTGGGAGCACTCCTGTTCAGATGCTAAGCCAAGAATACTGAGAGCTGAGAAGCACTCGTGTTACAGCTTTGGGGAACAAGAGATGATGAAAATGTGCTAATACAGATTGTTGCCCTAATACAGTTTGGAGTAAAGTAAGACCAGACCACTGTAAAACAGGCAAGCTGCAACTGCAACGGGCAGTGACAGTTCAGTCTTCTGGAACTACTCTGGGAAATGTCCAGCCATGGGCAAGAAATGCTGAAGTTAAACAGAAGTTAAAACCTGAAACAGTCGGTGAATACAGATTAATTAATCTGGTCCAGTCCATTAATCCAGTGTTTCTTATGATTTAATAATTAACATAACTAGCCTACAAGATAGTTTCAAGTGGCCCATCAAAAGTTTTCTCAGCATTTGATTCTCCAAAAGTGCAAAAGTCAGCGCTAAATTGGACCAGCAGTAGTAGCTATTTTGCCAGCCAGATCTTAAGCATGAAAGATACGAGCTACATGTTATTCACAAGCTGATCTGACCGGATAACAAGAGCATTACTTTGAAATCTGTGGAGGAAATACAGTGCCTTCTGTGACAGTGTCGTCGTCTTCAAAAAAATCCTTATGAGAAATAGCTAAGTGCAAGTTTCTGCCTCAATTAAAAACCAGCTCTATTTCCAGAGTCAAACATAAATAATGTATGATGCCGAATTCATTTTCCAAATTATTTTTATAATTAGTATTAAAAACTTTGTTTCCATATGCATGTTCATTTACTTTCTCTCTCATGCCCTGCAACTAGAAAACCATCTCCAAACCATTTGCTATTTGTCTCCCTCTTATTTGACCTGATGTTGTCCTTGGCCACTTGACAAGGAACGAACAAAAGGCTTTTAAAATAGAAATATGAAAGTAGCAAAGAGTACAAAAGAGCAATAGCAGGAAACATTCTTAAATTACTACCACCCATATTGCCCTGACTCAAGTACAAATATTTGCTGTATCAGAACAGTCCGATTAAAACCTGTTGCTTTAAGAGACATGGTTTGAAAAAAAAGCCATCTGATTCTAGCATTGTTGTGAAATGTGTCTTAACTGCACAGTTGATGAGTCTTTCATAATACTTATTCTATGCATGAACTGTACCTGTTTTTGCTCTGGAGAAGGTCCTGTTAACTTATAACATACATTTAACTGGCTTTTAAATAACTTAGATCTACCAGCTACAAAATACTGTGTGAGAAAAATAATCTTGCAAAGAAATTTGCTGCTGTTATTCATTTTAGTACCTTTTTAAATCAAATTGTTACAACAATAAATCCAGAGAGTAAAAGTTTAATAATTAGTGACTAATTTGAGGATCCCTGCATTACTGGACGCAATTAAGAAACCAAGTAACATTTCATGTTATTCTCTATCAGCACAGTGTCTAAATCATATTTTAAAATGTTCTGAGACATATAGTTCATATCTGTGATTATTATGAAGTTCTGACTTTCTAGAGTTGCTTCATCTTTCTTTTTTTTCACTTTTTTTTTTCCACAAAAAGAGTCATAATGGAACAAGGGACTTTTTGGCAGTTCAGCTTAGCAGAAAACCACTCATTCCTGTCTGTGGATTAGTGTTTCTGTCACGCAACATCTTCCCATCAAATCCCTTAGTGATTTCAGTCCTGTTATTTTATCACAATTTCTTATATTGGAAAATGTAAGCTTCTTTGACGTCTACTTATCATGAATTTTGGAGATCCGTGAATCATCTGGATTCATTTCACTCAGGGAAAATATTTTCTGATGAACAATGAAGATATTAAACTGATGAAAAAAGATGCAAGCATATTCTTAATCTGATATATTTGGGGTTACCGGAAGATCTGAAGAAAATAATCAAAGTGATTTGCTGTGAATTTATTGACTATGTCCTAATGAACTAGTTGGGTAGTGTGAAGTAGTGAACACCACAGGCATTTGGTGCTCTAGCAGTCCTTATACAGATGTTTGATTTGGAGAGTTGTCCGTTTTGTGCCATACAAAGGGATAAAGGAAATGGTGTGCAGGGGTTGCTGTTTTTGCTTTTATAACTGTAATTATCTGAAAGGACTAAAATTCCTCTTGATGGGGAAATAGCTTCAGCTTCAGTATTCCAAGTCCTAGTATAGAACATGTGATGATTTTCCACATTAAAAACTTTAATAACTTTACTTTCCTGATCCACAAATCTTAATTTGACTTATGGCTTTAAGATTAATTGTCATTCAACCCCACTATATGTATATTTTGTATTAGGAAATGATGTGTAAAACATGCAAAGTCTTTTTGAGGGCAGCCTGAGCAGCAGCCCTACTGCTACTGTAGCTGGAAGAGGTTGAAAAATATCATTTTAATTTTCCCATTTGCATCTCAGAACTCATAAAGCTTCCCACAGCCTTCAAGCTACTGACACACCTTTCCATAACGAGGGAGGATGTTAATAGTCCCATTAATATATCAAACACTGGTAGTAGAGGGGCTGACATTTCCATACTTTTTTTTTTTTCTTGTCAATGATTAAAGTAATGAAAGGTGCCAGTTAGTCATTTGGGAACCACAAGATACATCAAAACCTGAAAGGTCAGGTAAATTAAGGAGAAATGTAGGCTGGCCCAGAAGGCTGTGAGGCTGGGCATTAATTCCAGCAGGTTTCCTGGTATTGATTACCCAGATTGTGAGTGCTCATTTATTGGCCAGAAGGCAGCTAAATCTCTTTGCAGGCAATTTGTCTCCTTTTGTTTCCTGATTGATATAGCAGGTTTGAAAAGTTGTGGTAATGAAATTGGCTGCTAATTAGACTAGTCTTTAGCAGTAAGGTTTTGATATTTTTTCCCTAGTGCAGTTAAATACAGATTGTTAAAATAATGTCTGTTTTCCTTTGCAAAGTTGTCTACAATTGAAATAATAATACAATGTGAGGAATAGACACATTTTCAGTTTGGGAGCAATTTCAGCACTAGATTTAATAGAAAATCACTGATTCTGAAATCTGTTTCTCTTTGGCCATCCTTGCACTACTGATTTTTACAATTATTCTTTTTTAATATCATGCATAGTAAAAAGTTGCAACATCTAATTATTTTATTTGGAACATCTAATGATATTTTATTTGATGCAGTACAACATCACAACATTTTGATGAAACTTTCCCTAGTACAGACATTTTTTTTAATAGATGTGCAAGTATTTTTCAGAACAACAGAATAGATGTTTGCTTTATATATGTGTCCTATTGAGGTGCTTCATATTGATGATATTCTCTTTGGTATAAATTAACTTTTGATTTTTACTTGCACTTTGAAAAGACTACATATATTTTTTATTTCTCATGGATTGCAACTTCAAGTTAAAAGGTAAATAATGCACATTTCCTCAATGTCTTTCCATGTTAAATCATGAGCTAATTATCAACATATATCAGTATGAAATCCCATCTGCGTTGACATCTCACTGTGACCCACCTGAAACTGTTGCAGGCAGTTGCATGGTCTACTCACATAAGTTTTCATAACCTACTTATAATTTTATGATTTAGGTCACTCAAATGGGTATTGCTTTATTTTAGCAAATCATTATCAGAGTGAAATACACTTACTTGAATATGTGAGAAGGGAGTGCCAAAGTCAGAAACAAGTATGGACTGGTTAGGATCCCTCCTTACGCTTAACATCTGGAGATGTTAATATGACATATATGACATATATGACATATTTTCTTATCATGAAATATAATTGCTCATTTCTGATCTCCCCTGGATGCTGGATTTAGGGAGGTATGGTAAGCAGAAGTGTTCATGTACACACACAGGAAAGGCATCTTTAAAAGGAATGTTAACATTGTCCCAGTTTTTCTTCTGTGTTCTATTATGCTTTCTTTTGGCAAAGAAATACTCTCTACTCATTTAGGAAAAATCCAAGATACTGTGTTGTGTTATGGTAACCAAAAGAGATAGAAAATGATGTTGGAACTTGACACCTTCTAAATAAATTGGACAAAATCATTTGTTAGAAAATTCTTCCAGGCATTTTGTGAATAATTTATAGCAACATATGACCTTATACTTCTCAAAAGGTAAATCTTACATGTGCCAGCTAGAACCATGAAATAAACCACTTATTCTTTCCTTCAGTAACTAAAGAATGTCAATGTAATTTACTCACATAACTTTTTTTTCCATGTGTTGAAACCAAACAGTAGAAATCAGAAAACTTTAATAACATACTTGGATGCTGAAATAACTCTATTAATTGAAATTTCATCCTAGTGCATTTCTCTTGCCATTTTTAATAAATCTTGGCAGATATCACAGTTCCTGCCTTTGCTTCACTATCTTTTCCTCCGGGTTTTTTGAAGATGTTCTTTCCCTTTGCAAACAGACTATCATGTGATAGGACTGTTGGATAATCCAGCAAATCAATTGCTTGTGGCTCACACCACATGAGTTTGTATTTCCTAGACCAACCAAGTGAGGCAAATTTCTCAAAGCAGAAAAGTCCAAGAGAAATTAGTGTCTAGGTCTGCATCTTTTTAAGGATAGTTGCATTTTCCGAGTTGACGGGGTAAAATGGGGCAGGATTAAGAGAGAAAAAAAAAGAAAAGGAAGAAACTTCCATTCAGTCACCATGTGCCTTTATATAACTATGTCACCTTTGTATAACCTATAGTTCTGTGATATAATCTCTTTCCTAAGCAAATCAAGTCCCACCTGCCATTTATCACAGATCATATGATTCTATGATCCATAGCACTGTTAGGTTTTGCAATATTATATTGGATTTTGTGATCCATATATCACATAAACATTTGCAGTTGTAAATTCAGGACTTGTTGAACATGATAAACTTCTCTTGACATTAAACATTCAGTATAATCTTAATAAAATCCTTCATCTTTCTTTTTTTTCTCTCTCTCTCTCTATCTATTTATGAGTATTACAGCTGCCTTTCTTATGCAGATGCACTCCTCTAAGACTTCTGCTCTATAAAAAGTCCCCAAACCATCTCATCTAGCACAGGAGAAGAGAGTAAGGGTACTTCCGAACTGCCAAACACACTGCTCTTATGCTGATAATTTCTATATTCAGAAAAGAACCAACTGAACAACACATTTAATATCTGAATCCTTATTTTTCTCCAATAAATAATTGGTCGTACCCTCAGAAATGCACCTGTAGCAGCTGCATATTTCTTGTAGGGAAACAAAAATGTATCTTTGCTTGATTGTACCCAATACATACCTTTTCTTCTTTCACCTAATGTTTAGCTTTCTTTCACACTCAAAATATAGAAATTTATAGCTCTCCATTTAGGTATCACAAATGAAAGATGAGTGGAATGGGCAAGTTAAAACATAGCAGAAGTGTGTTGAGGAAGTTTTAAATATACTGTTCTTTGTCCTGAGGTTCACAGGCAGTGTGCTGCCAACAAGACTTTCTAGTTTTGCTTGCAGACATAAGAAATTAAAAACATAAAAATGAAACTTAGACTTTCAGAGAAAGAAAAAGATGTTGGTGCCTACAGCACATAATCTGTCAGTGCTGTAGCCTATGGCCAAATATGATGGGGACTGATGTTTTGAGGCAGACCTCAAAGTGATGTTGTAATTCATCTAGCGCTTTGAAGTTACAGTTCTATCTCTGACCTCATTGCAAAAAAAGGGTAAATGTAGAAAATTAGAAGAGTTACCCCTACTCTTTCACCATTTTTTTTTCATCGAAATGACTGTTTCACGTTGTTTTGAGGCAGTATTTGTAGCAGTTCAGTGGTCCAGTATAGGTAGCTCATATAGCATTTAAAAAATGCACTATTTTTTATTATAGGTGCATCTGTGTATGCTGGTGAGAAGCAAGCTCTGCAGATAGACGCAGCTAGTTGGAATATTAGGCCCAGAATCATAAAATCACAGAATCACAGAACACCTAAGGTTGGAAGGGACCTCTGGAGGTCATCTTGTCCAACCCCCCTGCACACACTGGGCCACCTAGAGCATGTGGCACAGGGCTGCAAGCGGGTCTTGAAGATCTCCAGGGAAGGAGACTCCACAACCTCTCTGGGCAGCCTGTTCCAGTGCTCTGTCACC
>JAWLRI010000818.1:1190571-1202351 GCA_034781795.1 Crypturellus tataupa | reverse complement strand
AACAGCTAGAGCACAGGCAGTGCTGACTAAGGCACCAGGGGTGACTGCAACAAGGCAGACATGAAGATTAGTGAAATATCCTAGTCACAGCTACTACTCAAGGGGCTCTGAGCAAAAAAAATCATAGATTTGAGAGGTTGTTCTAGGGAAATCAGCCTGGGAACTGGTGCCATAGGGACTTCTCTTTCCTAGTGTTACTGCAGTGGAGGCACTCCAGTGCTATGTACAGAACTTAAACATAAGAATATCATTTAGGAAGGGCAAGGTATTTGTATTTGCTTGCCTCTAAATAATATACTGTTTGCAGCTGTAATCAAACCATGAGACATACAATAGGCACTTGTAAATGGAAAGTGGATAATCCAGGAAAAAAAAAATCTCCTTTCCTGTAAATCAGAACCAAACCAGTTGGTGGTCATGATGCCAGGAGCCATGGCATTTCTAAAACTGCCAAAAAGTTAGCTTTGGCGAACACTCTGGTTCCTAAATTTGCATCCACTGCAGTGCTGCTATATGATGAGGGTTTTTTTTTATTACCATTAAATAAAGATGCTATGTTCCAACCCAAGAGATTACTGAAATAATCACAGAATCATAGAATCACGGAATGGTTAAGGTTGGAAGGGGCCCCTAGAGATCATCTAGTCCAGCCCTGCTGCATACTCAGGGTCACCTAGAGCACGTGGCACAAGATTACCCACAAGTGGGTTTGGAACATCTCCAGAGAAGGAGATTCCCCAACCTTTCTTGGTAACCTGTTCCAGTGCTCTCTCACCCTCACTCTCAATAGATTTTTTCCTTAACTTCCTGTGGCACTTTTGGTGCTTCAAATAATGCTTATACAGATGTTCCAGTTACTTGCCAGGTTCTTGCTTTCTTACTTCAGAGAATTTATACTCCCTTGCAAAATTATTCCAATCTTTAATGTACGGGAATGCTGTGTAGCAGTTTACACAGGAATCTGCTCTTTTCCCAGAGGCACACCCGTGTGCAGGTCTTCTGAAGAACAGCATCACTGCTGCAGTCACCTGCTAGCTTTAGTGTGCCCTGAAAAGGATATATGAGATGTCAAGCACCCTAGACATCGAGCAGCCTTTTAGTGGTCCAGCAGCAGCGGATTATGTTGTGACACACCAGAGCTATCCTTCGGGGAAGACAATGCGGTGTATTATTCAGTCAGTAGGATCCATCTCCGAGGGAGCAGAGCGTGAGGACGTTATCCTTCTGCTCTCGTGAATGGGAGTGAGAGAAGACTGTAGGAGATCACATCTTTCATTCTTGTTATAGATTAAGTGCCACTGGTCCAATGCCCTGCAGACTCCTTTGCCAAGCTTGATTCTACAATTGTTTCCTCTTTGCTAGCTATATTATATTCTTTCACCACGGCAACACTAAATAAATAAATAAGGATGCTAATTGCATTTAGTACCTCATTTATAAAAGGGGAGCAAGCCAAAAGGGAAGGGAGGAAGATTTTCCACATTTCAAAAAGAAGAAAGCAGACTGAGTATGAGAAAGAAGGCTAATGAAATTGGTACAACATAATTTATCTTTTGAATAAGCACATACATTAGGCCTCAACTGCCTCTTTATGAGAACAAGAGAATCTTTCATACTTACAACTCCTGTGAAATGAAGCTTTCCCTTACACTTAGTATGTGTTTTGTAAAGTGTTCATATCGTTATGCTGTTGTTTTTTAAAAGAAAGTGAGGGTTGTTACGGCTGTTCTAACTAGATGGGTTACTTTACCTAAGTAACTAAGAGTCAAGAACTATATTTTTCTCAAGTTCTAGATGTGACGAACTCAGAAATGTCTATATTTGTCAGTTAAAATCTGTAGAAAAGCAAGTATAGGATGGAGATATCAATAGTGTTTAATTAAACAAATGTGGAAGAAATGTTTACTTTGTACTTCAGTTTGGAAGAGAGTGGCCAATATGCAATGTGTTTAACATATCTGAAAAAAAATTCTGGGCAAGGGGAATCTAATGCCATCTACCAGAAATATGGAGGAAGGAAACCAATTAGTTGTTTCTCAGTAATCATGTAAATTAATAACACTGCAGTTCCAGGGTTGCAAATCTGGAATTCCTTTTGCTCCATGTTCAACACAGGATTGTTGATATATATAGTATAATTTTACCGCTGTGAATATATATAGGTAAAGCGTTTCTGACTCCATGAGAGTGGTTTACATGGTAGTGCAGAGAGCAGAGTCCAGGACAGGTTCTCTCTGCAAATGACCACAGTGCTAGACATGGAGCTTTCAAACTCCCTGAGAACAAGTCACAGCATCTCACATCTGCTGCGGATATCCTGGGAATATAAAATGTGTGAATTAATTCACTTTATTTAACTACATGCTGATACTCACACCAATAGCTAAACAAAAGCAGCTAGTATGCCACTGTCTAGCTTATTTTGGAGCACTTACTCTAAAATAGGCATGTAGTGCAAGTCCTTCAGCTTTTGCTAAATAGATGCATTAACTCCCTTAAGAAACATTTCTCTGTGTTCAATAACTTTGCCTTGAGATTGAGTTATTAAGTAGTCCTAAGGCTCAGCTCCATTTTCCTGTTGTGCCACTACAGACCAACACAGGAGTAAATGAGTTAGTAGGCATTAGTGGATTACTGATGAATTTTTGTTATCGTGATCTGGCATTCTTCAGTTAAGCTCTTGGCTGCAAAGATGTATTGGGGGATAAGTGCAGTCTGTATTCTACAATACTAAGCTTACTTGCTGGGTAAAGAAATCTGACTTCCTGGGCTTCATGTTAGAGAAATCAAAGCCATTATAAACATTAAAATCTTTAGTTCCTACAGAACAGCTTCTGTGAATGCCTTGGTTTCTGGAATTTTTACTACTGCAGGTTACTAAACTAAACATGTAGCAGCCTAGGTCTGTATAAAACCTTTTTGCCTTAATTCCAAAGAAATGAAGGGTTGAAGAAAGAGACTGGCATAGTTGAAAGGGCTCTGAATACTGTTCTTCTTATTTTTCCTCCTGACCTCCATCTCTTCTAGATATTGTGAGGTCATGGAAGACATCTGTCATACATGATATTAGCTCCCATGTGGGTGTAATGATTTTCTGTCATGTGATATGTATGGAGTTCCAGTTTGAACTAGAAGTAGTAGAAGACTATGAGGTTATTCCAGATTTCCATCAGATTTTTTCCAGATCTGGATGAATGAAACCCTGAGCAGGCTGGCCTCATGTCATAACTGATTCTGCTTGGATCAGGAGATTGGCCTACAGAGCCCCAAATGTCCCTTCCAATCTGAATTATCCTACGAATAAGCTAATATAAAAGTTTCTCTTCTTTCAGTGTGGTTAATACACTTTATAAATTGTACTTCTGTGGGACTTCATTTTCTCTCTGCCTTTCGAATAATTTGAGAACAAGAAACTATATTAATTGCCAAGTGTAGATAGATGCCTTCTGCAGATCCATTTTTACCAGCTGGACTTTTTGGACACTCTGTTGTGCAAATTTTTCTGTATCATGGGAGAATGGATCCATCTGTGGTTTTAAGTTCTCTCTTGCTAGGCTAAAAATGCTCCTGGAAAAAGAAAAAGAAAGTTAGCTAGCTGAGGCCTGCAAGATTTCTCTTACAGCAATCTGAAATTATAGGAAAATCATCTCCCGGTGGTATAGACTATGTGAAGCCTTTTTTCATTTCTTTTGATTAAAGCTTCAAATCAATTTCTTGGTTTATGGGTTGTTTTTTGTCTCTCAGCAATTGAGAATGAAATGTGTTCTTCAGGATCTCATTAGGCCAGTTCCCACAATTGTAACACCCCAGCTGCTGCACTCTCGGTTGTGACTGAGCAGGCAGAAATGTGCAAGTGTTGCTCGCCTTAAGCCAACACGTATTGTCCAAGGGTCCAAGGACTAGAGTCTTTCCACTAAGTAAAAATGGGTAAGAATGTGGCATCAGACCTTCCTGCTGGTCACAAACTGACATGCCACTTTAGCAATACCATCATCATCATTTTTTGGTCAGACTGTGGTAAACTGCTTGTGTCTTTCCATCATGAAAGAAATAATAGCTGGTCCATAACCCTTATGGGTAAACTACAGTTTACCAGAAACAACCCTCAGTAAGGCCATCTCCCCCAAACATAACTATGTCTGACTGTGGCTTCCACATGAGTTAGTTCTCAGCGGTCATCAAGGTGGTGCTGTCTTGTTCCCCTGGACATCCTAGTTCAACTGATTTCTTCAAAAGCAGAAAATACTCCAGAAACCCTCAACAGTGTTAGTCTTAATATTTCTGAGCTACTTCTGCTTCTTTAAAATGAGGAAAGTAATGCCTCTTCATCTCCTAAGGCGAGACAAATTTACAGACTTCCACCCCAACTGGAGACAATAACTGGTACAATTAAGCAGATCATTTCAATGAAGATTTAGAATTATGTATTGAATATTAGAAATAAAGAGAAATAGCTAATACTTAAGCAAATAGTTATTATAACTACAATTAACTCTAAAAAAAAAAAAAAAAGGACCACCCTGACTACAATACCTAAGTGTTCATGAAACTAAAGCCTCTGTAAAATTGTAAATGCATAAAGGAGTCAAGTTAAGACTTCATGGATGATTTCGAGTCTTGCAGTTAACAAATCTCAAATGCTTTATTTTGTGAAATTCATAGGTTTTCTTTGGGCTTCCATGGAGAAGTTTGCTAAAATGACTTCACAAATTATGATTCTCACCAGTAAGAATCAGAAGGAACTAGTCTCTTTGAGAAGTAACATCAGCTAATAATGCACTTCTTTGATATTTTGGGGCTTATGAAGCATTAATGAGCTTGTACGAGCAATTGTTATTTAAAAAAAATCACAGCAATTTATTGTTGCTAATTACTCTCTTGGCACTTCATGAATTTAATATTAATTGGAATGTCTGTACTCAGTAATGAGGTCCCATGTAGTTTATGCTGACTGACAACATCTTCCTTTATCTGGAAAATTACCATACTGGAGAATTTGTAAACAAGTGGTAGCTTTTGGCCATCAAATTTTGAAAGTTCGATGTGGTAGTGTAGCTGCTGTGTTAAAATAAAACAGACAGATCCAGTGAAGTTAATAATAAGAACGATCCACTAGAATTTTGTCATAAAGCTGTGACTTGCACATGCAGAAATGGATATTTGATTCCTCAGTCGCGAGTCTTAGCATTCAGTCAGGGACCTCATTTCTCATTATGATACTGCATCATAAAGTAAGAACTGAGCCGTTTCTCAAAGATATATTTCTATCACTATTTTTCTACTGTAAATTTAGTCATCTAAGGGTGGATGTCGGAAGAGCAGTCCTTTCATCTCCATCTTGAAATGCTGTGAATAAATAATAATGGGTGTTGATGACAGGATAATGTGTGCTACAAGATTTTTTTTTTTTCTGGAATGTTTTGTTTGTGTATACATGTGCATGCATGTTTGTGCATTTGAATAGTTCTTTAATCAGCTAGCCTATTTTTGTAGTCAATTTTAAAATAGTGACCTTGTGTCATTCTTTCTTGGGTGCATTTATCAGGTGATAAAAAAAAAATACATTTTACCAACTATCTTGTCAAAGAGTTGGAAATCACTGCTGGTAAGAGATTTCATTGTTAATAGAACTGGAAACCTGGTATTCCTAGCAACAGGCACATTTTTGGTATTAGGGACAAATTTATAACAAATAATAAATTAAGACAAAAACCATAAACATGTTCACCTTTCATCAGAAAGTTGCACATTTGAACAACACTGGCTTAAAATGACTGTTTTTTGCAAACTCCTGATCTTCACAAAAAATCCTGAAGTATCAAGGAGGTCTGTTTGAAGAAACTATAGGGGTAAAATTTTCAAAAATATATCAATCATTTGGCCATTTTCCATTTTCAAGTACTGCATATTGCAAATGTTCTGTAAGATTTCAGTTAGAATTGTTCTATCAGTTGGAATTCTCTTGAGCATTTCTTAGATGATCTGTCAAAGGAAGACAACGAAGTTGTAACATTAACTACCAAAGGAGAAAATGGTTTGCTTTCTGTATCTTTTTTTTTTCTCTCCAATGTTTGTCTTTATATTTTGTCATAGGCTCACTTTTGCTCAGGAGTTGATGAGTTGAATTGTCAGCATGAAAATTGCAGCAAAACTAGAAGATATGCTACAAGTTATATCCGCTTAGCGCACTCTATATCCAAGCATTATTTATGATGCTTGAATTCATTTGGAATTGCTTTTTAAATAACAAAAGTACAGACATCTACCCTAGTGTTTCTGAGACAGAATTAGCCTCAGTGTACAATGCTTTTGTATTGATTCTTTTACGGGAGTGAGGAAGAGATGAGGTCTTAAGTCTTCTGTGATTAGTTACATATCCTCAAAGCATGTCATAACTAAACCGTGCACAGTTGGAAATTTTGAAAGCCCTCACTGCCCAGTGGCTTATGATGAAATTGGTCAGAAAACTTACAAAGTTTTTAGCAGAGACCTTTGTGTTTTATCAAAACAATTACCTTATTGTAACTAGTATCTTTTGTTTCAACCATTTTGTAAGATAGTTTCTGACCAGGTCCACACTGCCACTGGGTAGTGTGAAACAGCTGTGGAGCTGTGGAACAAGTGAGATCTGACAATGCTGCCGTTATTGCAAGGGACCAGAGAAGAAATTTATTTAGGCTTTTTTTTTTTTTGCATTCATTGTGAAAAGAATTGAGTCCAGCTATCTCAGAATTATTGCTAAGTTCAAGTACTATTAACCCAGACAATCAAAAATAATGAACCAAGGTCAGGAAAATAATGAGATTTCAAAATAATAATAATAAAAAAGATTATTTTAAATTTGACTCAGATGTCTCTAAGGTATTTTCAAAACATCCTCCATAATAATAAAAGCTAAATGCCTGCGTTTGAAACAAGATGCAAATGCTTAATAATCATTCTCCTGCCACTTAGCACATTAACTCAATAACTTGCGAATCTTGATGAAATAGTGGTAAATGGGTATAGAGCAGATTAAAATAGGTAGATCTATGGAAGCTAAAGCCAAGGGGAGATTCAAGTCATCTAAGAGAGGGTATGTGACATCTGCTCAATCCCAAAGTGCCTGGGAAGTGGGTCAGGTGACATCTCACATTTGACTTGGCAGTAGAGCTCTGTCTACATTAGGCATTGACAGAGACAGATCACCAGGGAAAGGCCATCAAGCCATCAAGCGTTTTTACCCCATGGATAGCTCAAAGGCTCCAATGATCTGTAACATAGCACTAAATTTAAAGGTATACAAGCGTTCTTGTCAACCATGAAATCTATGTGAAGCTCTGCAGCTACAGAAGCCTTCTTTGTAAATGCCACAATCCATTAACAGAACTGCCTGCTAGGCCGTTTTAGTATAGAAGGTGTTTGCAGATTAATAGATGAGCAATGTCAGGTTTATTGAAGTTGCAGTAAAGAAGTTTCTGGTTTGTAGTAATGAAATTAATGCATCGTTAACTTAGGTGTGCATGCTTCCACTGAGAGATATTAGAAAACCATTGACAAGTTGCACTTCTGGTACCTTAAATTTTAGAATTCCTTGTCAAATCCTTGATTTTAATTTAACAGAAATGTCTGTTTCTTAACTCATCTGAAAATCAAAGCAAGTCTAGCAGCATCTTGAAGGGGAGCTAATAACACAGCACATGCTTAATCCCACATTCTTTGAGATATATAAAGATTACCTCCTACTGGCTTTTAGTAATAAGATTTGAAGAAAAATTTCACACTAGAAATATCTGTTTTTCAGGTCCAAACTTGTGCCAGTGATTCATGTTTTATTAATCCTTAATTTTTTTTTCTTCTTTCCCTGTCTGTAATCTCTTTATTAGATTTTTAACTACATTTGCATTTGATTGATTTGTTGTATGCTTCTGCATTCAAAATTATCAAATCTAGAGAACTCATTTTTGAGTTAATTTTGCAATGTAGAGAAATCTATGACTGGTTTATGTTCTTGAATGAACATCATCTTGATTGCTTATTAGCCCCTTTGAAAGTTTTAATCTGAAAATTTTCCCACTGTAGGTTGACAGCTTCATTAATACCAAACCAATCAAGATTTTCTTATTTATTTATTTATTTATATGAAGTATTCCCTCTCTTTTCCCTGTTATATTTCCATATTGTATATGTTTCCTACAAATAGCACCTCTTTTCTGTGCAAGGTGATTTTGAAAGCTGAAAAGATAATGTTATTGGCATTATTCAGAGGGCATTTTATGTAAAATGATGGTACTTTACCCATCATTGCCCCCTCAATGTTTCTCAGTAGTTTAATTTAAGCCACCGAGGATAATATGGGTCATGTGACAGTCTATATGTGACTATAAAAGAGTGTTGCCCTTTCTGACATTTCTTTTGAGAAGTTCTTGAAAATGAGGAAATCACTGAAAGATATGTTCTTTAATATTGTGATCTTAAATGAACAAGCTTACCTCTTTTATAGGCCAGAAAAGTAGAGAAAGTGTTGTCTGCAGCTGTTGCATTGCTTGTTGTCTTTATATTACTTTATATCTCTTCAGTCTTCAAGAAATATTTTGAGGTAAATACAAATAGAGATGGAAATACCAGCTATATGCCATAAATAGGTTTCTCCTATAACTCAGTCTATCTATATTTGTGACTATCACAAATGAGCAGGTCCCATAGCTGCTTACTAAAAAGCTGTAATTATGAGAAAGAGTGGGTACCTTAATAGCAGGGGAGAGTGGGGAGGGAGCAAGTTTTAGTCCAAAGGAATGGATGCTTTATTGCTATTCCAATGAGCCTATTGTAGAAATCAGGAAGATTTTTTCCCTATATTTTGATTTAAAAATAAGAAGCAAACAAAGCAAGCATCCCCAATAGACCATTTGCTTATTAAAGCCGTCATCTGAGAAAATACTTATTGTCTGCCTTGTCTGTTCCAGTGTTCGAAAAAAAAATAGGTAGCCTGGCAGCAGTTCTGCCTATTTGTGCTTCTAAAGCAGATTTTACAACTTCTGCAGCTCTTGAGTTAACATCAGTAGCACCTTATTATTTACATTTTGTCTGGCCATTTTGTTCTGTAGTGGGACTGGTAGCTGTAAAATTCTTCTGATGATAGAGGTTGGATGCTTTCTTGGTGAGGCAGCCAGTTGTGTAAATGAAAGCGGCAGCTTTTTCACGTCTCCATGGCTCTGTTCAGTCACCCCATTCTTCATAATTCACTTGGGGATGTGGTTTCCACTGTTATGCTTTTCTTTAATAAATTTGTTATGGTGTTTGCACCTTCATTCTCCGGAACCAAATAAAGTGCCTCTGAAGTAAGACATTGTTAATGCTATGGGGATCTCCTGTTTCAGGAAATATTTATCTTTTACTCTTTTGTTGAACAAACGAGTTGCAAATTAAGCTGGAAAGTCTTCTGTAAAAGTAGTTTGAAGACCAATTGTCTGTATATTTGCCATGAGGATGAAGAGGCCTTTGTGACCTGACTTCACAGTTGAGAAGCATAAGCTTTGCGATTAGAAGGGAACTTTGCCCCATATCATACAATGAGGACAAATCAATTATGCATCTTTTAGTCTGCAAAATTTCAAACACAGGGCACTTTTGGAAACAGAAAGGTTCTAGAACGGATTGGTATATGCCCAGATCTTGTGTATCAGATCTTCCATATCACATAATCAGGTATAAAGATCTCATCAGGTGATCATCCTCAGAGGATCCATCTATCACAGCTTAATGAATTCCTGTACATCCTCTGAGCTGCAGTAACTGACTAGTTTCTGTGAAAACTAGTTTCAGTACAAACCTTCTTTCACCAGACACTTAAATGTATTACAGACTTTGAGTTATTCCCTGTAAAATCCAGCATATGCTGAAACACCTATATGAATGATGACCTCAGGAATGCAGAGTGCTGGGATGCACCACAGGCTAGTAAGGTGACAAAGCACTTGACCCACAGGGATAAAGATCCTAAAGCAATCACCCCTAACTTTTGCTGACCCATAACCAATAAGACCAGTAACATACTGCAGCAAATATCGTATTTTCCTCTTTCTGTGCGACTCAGTTTTCGTTTTTTAATCTCCTGTACAATCGCTGAACTGGGAGTCACCACCAGAAGGCTTATTTTTTCACAGGAAAGATTATACTGACTCATGAGTGAATATAATTTCACTCTGTAGTGAACGGTGTTCACCTACAATCCTTTTTTTGCTTACGCTGAACACTACTTCTGCCTATCTATCTTTGCGAGTGAGTTCTGAGCTTTGCCAGCTTAGCTATAACTGTTACCGGAGTCTACTTTAACAGCAGTCATTTTCATTTTCAAGATAAGCACTTATTCCTCTTGGCATTTACAATTTTATATATACATGCACAGGCAGTGTAGCCTCGAGGTCATTGAGTTTTGCCACCTATATATTGTTTCAGTCCTCCTGCTCTTGCAGAAGTGCTAATTATCACATACTATTCCACCATAGCAGGAGGCCTCCGAGTCGTGCACTACAGATGAGTGCAGCCAGTTTACATTAAACCTGGTTTTGAAAACTAAAATTTACCCAGTCATTCCTCCCTAGCTGAAAACACACTCTAGGAGTACTGCTGGAGTGTATTAAACTAATGTATTGAAGTCCAAATGCTTCACTCTAGGAGCACATACAATGTGTATGTGTGTGTATATACATGAATGTACATGTATAAACATACACTATAAAGTCTGTGAACAGAACGGGAAGAAAAGGAAAACATATACTCTATTTCAGGTATGCCTAAAATGTACAGAGAAGCTATTTGACAGGTTCAGAAGCTTAAATATGGGAGCTGCAGTGATGAGTGCTACTGAAAAACAGGTCAGGAGCTACAGAGGCCATTCGAAAACCAGCATTGAAAACATGTGGTATTCATATTTCTGTTTCTTGTTTTTCCACTTCACATAAAGCATGACTCTATTTTTTTTTTTTTGCTACACTTAGAAGTAATAACCACTGGACTTTCTGAAAGAAAAATGGTCAGTTTTCATTAATAGTAATGGTGGCAATGGTGCTGATAAATAAAGGAATGTTTAAAATTGTTTATGCAAGCAAAATATTTTTTCTGGAGTTCTCCAGTTATTCTTAATTCAAATCAGCAAGTAAGAACCGACGATTGGAGAATCTAAATCAATTGAAAAATATTTTATTCAGTTTTAGTTCAGTAGAAAATACATCTTCAAACGGAATAACAGTTATGCCTGAATGGAGAGCAATGACATTGCTCCTTAATTAATCTATTCTAGTGCCCAAGCAAATAGCACATCAAACAAATCTCATAACTGCATAAACAGTGACACTAACAGAAAAACAAGTTGCTTCAGGAGAAAAATTGTAAAAACAAATATAGTAAGAACAATAATACATAAACCACATCAGAAGGATAACAGAAGTAAAATTCTAAATACATCATTCTTATAATTCTTTTCCCAGGGTAAATCAGTTTAAGCATCGTCTAATATAAGAGCTAATAATATAAATACAATTGAAAGAAATAGAATCATAGAATCATTAAAGTTGGAAGGTGTTGGAAACTTCTTGCCGGCCCAAGGAATCAGGAGGGGATCAAAGACGCAGACTCCACGTGGATTAGGTCTTGATCTGTTTATTTAGCCCGAATAGCGTGCTTATATACACAAGCAGACGCATGCTCTTTAGCCACACATACGCGTACAACTACAATTGGTTACATGCTACTGTCCATGCATTTCTACTGCACTTGGTTGGTCGTGGATAACGGGCATG
>JAWLRI010000818.1:1175378-1190471 GCA_034781795.1 Crypturellus tataupa | reverse complement strand
CCTCACCAGGACTGAGTAGAGGGGCAGGATCACCTCCCTCGACCTGCTGGAGATGCTCCTCTTAATGCACCCCAGGACCCCATTGACCTTCTTGGCCACAGGGGCAAATAAATTCAATACATTTATACTAAGGATACAGCATGAGTCTCAAAAGACGTACCTTTCGTTTACATTAGTTTGTCTTGTGCTTTTTGTTGGCACAAGAGAGACCTTGGGAAGTGAATGGAAAATCCAGTGAGGTTCCATTGTGCAGGCTAAAGGGCCACTCGTGGTGGCACTGGTTTCAGCACAGTGCACAAGATCACTAGGAGGTCCCTCGGCCTGGAGCTCCTGCCGTGGCTTCACTGTGAGATCAGGGCACCCTCTGCGACCAATCCCCATGACAGGGGGAATACTCTAGTGAACGTCACCACTCGGCTCCGCTTAGTGACAGCAAAAAAGGAAAGTTCAGATCACCACTCCCTGAGTCATTTCTTCCCAGTCAAAGGAAAACCAGGGGCCTGGTTAAACAGCTCATATGCCACATTTCAGGGCCTTCTGTTTCAGGAAAAGGAAGTTTTGGATAAAGAGTCTCTTAGAGGGAGGTGGTGACTGAAAGGCACTGGAGAAAGGCAGCGCTGTTGTTGAGAGAGCAGAGTTGCTCTTGTTCCTTTATTCGGCAGAAAAGGATTTTTATCTTGGAGGATTTTTATTTTTTAATGTGAAATTGCTCTGGCATTCATTGTCCTGGCTATCAGGAGGCCATACCCTGCATTATCCTCTGCCTTCCTTTGTTATGACTATGGCCTTACTTTGACCAAGTGGCTGAACCCAAACACCCAGAGGATGCTGAGGGCACTAGAGTAGGTGCTGTGCTCCGTGAGCTGCAGAATAGATGCTAGAAGACTTAGGATGCCTCAGGGGATGGTCACCGCACAGGCTGACCATCCCCCGTCACCCTTGCAGCTGAGGCTGCATCCATGCTCCATCAGCAGCACCGAGCAGTCGTGAAAGCCCAAAAGGGCCTGGACACCCAGCTGAGCCAAGCTGGGCACCACCGAGACGGCGGAGATACAGGCGGTCACCACGGCAAATGGAGTAGATGGAGGAAGACTGCCTTATTCATAGTGTTTCAAGAGCTCTTACTTGTTTCAGATTTTTTTAATAGAATGCTTGATTCCCTCTTCTTTCCAGCCCAAGACCAGGCATTCTCAGTGAAGAAAACAAATAATCTGGTATCAGTGTGATCGATTTTTTCTTTTTTCTTTTCTCTGGAGCATCACCAATGTTTGTAGTACTTGGTGCCAGAATTTCAGTGATTTTTCTCTTATCTAGGGTGGTAGTTTGAGTGGCAGGCTTGCAGTATGTGTTGTTGTAAATATTGCATGTACAGTGTGTGTCCGGAACATGTTGATGATTATTTCTCTCTCTGTGCATTTGTTTATTCATCATTCTTGGAAGAGTGTTTGAAAATAAAGAATTCTGTGGGTTAGCTGTAGGAATATCAGCTGTACTAGACCTTTCTTTTCAATTAACAATGTTTGTTCTCCATAGAAAGAAGAGGCTTCTATTAGAAAAGCCTCTTCTTAGTCTCTACTCTTTGTCTTAATTGAGCCTTTGAACTGCAGTCAGTAAAAACTGACAGTAAATATGGTATCCAATCAGAAGTATGTTTTAAAATTAATCTGCATTTGAATACCATCCCTGATTTACCACCAGCACCTGCAAATAATAATAAAAAAAAAAAAGGAATGGGGGGGAGGGAAGAGGGAAAGAAAAATGTTTGAAAAGAAAGGGAATAAATTTGCAACTTTAATTTCCCTAGGGAGAAGCAGCTTTGCAGAGCAACTTTGATATGTTTCTTTCTTTTTTATGTAACCTGTAGTTTAATTTTTATTCACATTTTTGCATTCATATTTGTATGATAAGAGAGGCTACACTCTTTTTTTTAATTTTTGTGGAAAGTCAAAATTATTTATAAGAGAAAACTAAGAATAAAATAAAAAGATGTAGGATTGTCTCCCCTTTCAGCAATTTGTATAATCCTCTAAGATTTACCATACTTTATCTGATAGCAACAGACTGCTGTGCTTCTCAGAAGGGTGCATGAAATACTGCCTTACTTTTTTCATCGTGATTCCAGACTTGAACCTGCATTTTTCAATGGAATGAATCACCCTAAAAATGGTTTTCGATCTCGAAAGGATATTCAACAAATTTTCTCCAGACCCAAGCAGAGATTTGGCCTGCCTAGGTTCCCTTCTAAACGCCTCTTTCATGCCATCCATCTTGCAGCTGAGGTGGCTGTGAAACTGGGAGTAAAAAGCTCTGAAAGTCTTTGGAGCAATGCGGGAAATTTCTCCTATCTGTATTTCTCTAAGGAAGAGCTGGGCAATTCTGGCTTATTTCCTTTTCAGGCATGTTTTATTCCGGGGTTTCATAATTTCCTCTTGGCCAATGAAGAAGCAAAAGCAGCACTGCATAGTAACACACATATGAGTTGAGGTGCTTGTTGATCATCATGGCTATGCATTTCATTTTTATATGGTATACTTGCCATGTAATGACATGTGTAACTTAACTCTGGGGAGATCTACCTTAATGTTGTCTTTTCATGTGTTGCCTACCCCTCCAGACAGGTTCCTTAATCTTTTCGGGTATAACACAATTGTCAGGCAGGCAGCATAACAAGCTATGAAGTTAAAAATAAAGTTTGTGTTATAGCTCAGGAAGAAACAGCACAAAAGAAATGCAATAAAAGCAGTTTATACCATACCTCAGGGAGCAGCAGCACAAAGACACACAGCTAGAAATGCAGCATTTACTGATTAGATCTTCTCTGCACAGTGTATGTTCCAGGGCATCACAATACACATACTGCCCATGCAGAGATACACACGTATCTGTGCGTGTTGTCTGCCTCAAACTTGGCCTGTTTGGAGTAGCTCCAGCTTGCAAGTGACCTCTTGAAGAGGGTGACTTATACATGGGCATTCGCAAGCCCAGCTGAAATCAGGGCCCCTTGTGTCCCTCAGCCTGCCGACACAAGCAGTGCGCAGCAGCACCCAGCAGCACCCAGCCCCATACTGCGTCCTGTGACGGCTTCTGTCTTAATTATCAACTGAAACATCATGGTTACCCAAACTTACACCATATTTTTGTTAACATCCTCATCTGCACTAATATGATTTTTATAGAGCATAATTATTTGCATGTTACCTGTCAGGATGATGATGCAAGTAATTTTAATCTCATTTGTTTAGGTTCTTACGTGGAACAAATGCAAGACAGTACCAAGGCAACTCATAGATATTTCATGAGTAAAAAGTGGAGAGACCCTTTTTCCTTTCTCAATCTGGTTGAAGGAAAAAAAACTTGGATAATAGAGACATTTTGTTTGCTTTTAGTGAGTAAAGGTAGAGAGACAAGTGAGTCTGTGTGTGTGTGCATGTGTGTAAAGCCTGTCCGGGGAGAATTGTGAAAGCAGCAAGTTCTGCAAATGTTCTTATTTTTGGAGCTCTCTTATTTCCTGCTTGGTCCAGATCATGCACAGGTTTTAGGTTTTCCCTTTAGAGAATTACTTTTTTTTTTTTTTTACTCTCTGAGTTTCAAATTTTAAGCTACTTTTCATTTTAATAATTCACGATTGCTTGTGGATGCTATCAAAGAGATCTTGATCAGAGACGACAAGTAAAGGGTAAGTTCAAAGTGACCAGTAACATCCAGCAGAAAATCAGATGTATTTACTGGCTGATGGTACTACATTAATCCATATGATATTTTTACCAGAGGCAGTCAAGCCCAGACATCACATGTACAAGAATCTTGTTTCTGTTCTGCATCTAATTGTATCACATGAATTCTTCTCTCTCTTCCCTTCTTTTTTTTGTGGTTTTAGACATTCAAGAACATTGTCTACTTAACATTCAAAAGCAGCTCACAGGGATCTTAGTGTTTCAAACACATGTAGATGGAGGTCCTGTCCTCCTGTCCCTGGTGGGAGCTGTTGTAAAGGAATCACCCTCTTTTTTATTTCAGGCAACCCCTCACTTCAGTATTTTGCGAAAAAACAATATCCCTTCAGGAGTTTTCTTTGGTCATAAAGAAAACTAAGATATGTAGTTTGTTTTTATATAGGAGTCCTGAGGCATGGGTTTGTTTCATTTTGCATATTTTTTTTAAGTTTTACAAACCAATCTGTGTTATCTCAGAGTCCCTTAAAAAATGCATGGAATAACAGAGGAAAAGAGCTCTGTTTGGCTCTTGCAGAAAAGGGTTTGATATAGCCAAAAAAAAGATTCAGAGATTCAATTTGAGTGATATGAGCTGTTTAAAGGCTGTTCTCAAACATCTTTGCAGCTTCTTCAACAGAGGATAAATATACCTATGACTGTCAGTAGTTAAAAACAGTTCTGTAGTCTTAACAGGAATATAGCTTCCATATTATATTCCACAGTATGTGGATGAAGCCTTAAACCTGACCCAGAAAATGAAATGCTAACATGCACTCCTACTTTGCAGAGCAGGGTAAACCTTTGCTTAAGGATTACCCTTTACTTGAGGGTAAAACAGAGAATATATTCTGCATGAGAATCATGACACTGCTTGAAGGAAAAGACTTTCACAGACCCTGTTAACAAGGGGCTTCTTGTTTTCTCTTTGAGGTCGGGGCTGAGCTACCAGTGATGGCCCTGACTGAATCAAGTGCTATTGCTGTGCTGCTTTGAAAGATGTGTTTCTGTGTTTCTTTTTCTCCTTTTTTTGTTGTTTTTGATGGGGGTAGGATTTTTTATGTTTTGCTTCATTTTTTTTTTCCTGGTGGCCCTTAGACCATTAAGTATGATGATTTTGTGTTGCTCTTCACTCCCACCTTTTGTGCTGCTGTAGTGCGCAACAGCAACTTACCTTGGGCTAAGAACCTTGCTTCTTTTTCTGTAGGCCTTGTACTTGAACAGCGCTAATCACAGTTGGCTTGCTCACTGTAAATTGCACAATGAATCTCAGAGGTTTACACTGGATATGCACAATATTTTTTATTGTGGAGAACATATAAACTTTTTTTATGATCTATTATATTTCTGGAAGAAAATTTTTGCATTAGTTATTCTCCACTCCTAAGTTTTATATACCGTTTTGTTAAACCAATGGTTGTATCATTTTTGAGGGTTAGATTGGAGGTATATCTTTTGTTCAGGAAATTGAAAAATAAAATATTTATTGTTCATACTTTTCTTGGTTTTCTTTTAAAACAAAATTTACTGCATGAATAACTGTTACAAAATAGCAAGATTGATCAGGATGTGAGAAAAGGTGATCTGGGATAGAAAATCTCATACATAACTTTAAAATATTTTTCTAGCTGCTTTTTTTTTTTTTTTTTTAATCTTCTTACAATTTACTCTCAGGAAAAAAAAAAGAAAAAAAAACAACGCTTCTTAGTAAGATCACAAGAAACATCTCTTTTCATAAGAAACAATTAAACAATTTGTATATGCTGTACATACTTTTCCACCAGGTAAGGAAACTACATACTACTGATGCAGTAGTGAATACTGAAGCCAGAGGTGTTTATATGAATAAAAAAACTATGCAATTTCAGAACATATTAAAACATTTTTGCAGAAAGTTTAAGTATGATGTTTCAATTTGTAAAATAATCTGCACCTAGTGGGACTAGTATTAAATTCTAACCAGTGGTGGTTTATCATCTAATAATGGGCTTGTTCAAATTTCACACACCTCCCTTTGTAGTTCCTTTTCTTTCATTGTTTCAGGAGAAAAGAATGGAATAGGTTAATTGTTTTGTATTCGTGGTGTCATGTTTGGCAAGAAAGAAGAGCAAATTGCTCTGCACTCTTAGCCAACAGACTGCAAGTTCCAGGTACATCCTGTCAAAGAGGAGGTTCTGGAAGAAAAAATTGAAGCTAAATTAGAGGTAGGGGGGGAGGTGGGGAAGGGATGACACAACACAAGCAAACTCAAAGTCTAAGTACCGTAGTGACATTTTCAATACTCAATATTTCTTTGGGTATCTTTCCACCCAACAGAAACCCATCCCACTTTTCATGAAAACATATTCAAATGTTAAAATGAAATATATTATTTTTCTCCAAGATTAAGTTTGACAAGAAATTTGCATTTGGCTGTAGTAAATGACATGAAGGACTGCTGACATTATTTAGGTATTCTCTGACGAGCGTGTGCAAGGGAACTTGCTGTGGGCAAGGTTTTCCTTCATTTTGTTCTCTTAACAGGTGGATGATTGGGTTAATTTGATTAAATGATCCATTACAGCATAGATTTCTTACCTTGCGGTCATAAACAGCTTCACCATATGAAAGGGATATTGTGTATGGTCTGCCGGACAAAATGAGGAACAGTGCCCTCCCAAAGCCATCACAAATGATGTATTTGATGCCTAGTACATTCTGGTCCAGATTTAACAGTACGTTTTGATCATGTGTAGGTCAAATTCTTTCTGGTTGAGTAAATGAAAGTTTTTGTGCTTAGGTGCATTCAAGCAAAAGTCTGAGCTTTCACTGAGTGCAAAAACTCCTTGTCTGTCCATGGGGTGTGATTGGAAAATGTTAGTTCAAGGCAGGAAGGTCTTAATGCATAAGCTAACATTTGGCTAAGGGTTTTTAAATGACTGAAAATACCAGTTATGTGACAGTGTCAAAATGTGTTAATGGTAATCAGTTTCAAGGTGCTGATCATTCCAGTCCAACCTGGGAAAGCAACCCATTAATCCCACTAAGAATGAATTTAGTACATTTGAGCCCCTTGACTATTCACAGTCATAAATAGCTAAAAAAAATCAACACTGTTATTTAAATAACAGTGTAAAAAATCAACACTTATTTAAATAACAGTGTTGATTTTTTTAGCTATTTATGCTGATCATTTCCACACCTGATGTTTGAATTATCTTTAATTTGAGTTATTTCGGGAAAGTTCCAGCTAAGTAATTCTGATAAAAATAAAGGTGCTTAAGAAATCTAAGTTGTTTTAGAATATTAGGAAAGCCTTTTTTCTCTTTAGTAGAACTTTGTTGGAATTGGATAGGCAATAACATGAAAGATTCTGCAGTGCTAGGTGTGCTTTATCTCAAGGTTTTTGCAATTTGTCCATTCTGTCACTGCTAAATACAAGAACAGAGCTCAGAGAGTTTCTATAATCTGTATATTTTAGTTCTACTGGCACTTGGAGAATATAGAAGACTATGTATTTGCATGAAAAAGAACTTTTGGGGTGAAAACACTAAAATGAGTTAAGGAGTCTATGCCAGGCTAATCAGAATAAATGATGAAGGAGCCTAAAGCTGCAAAAAAACTGAGGTAGGAATTAATGGAAGTGGGCAAACGTGAGTTGCCTCAGGAACTGGAGAAATGGCAGATGATGCTGCCTGGTCTGTGTTGTTTAGACTGGGAAAAGAAAGCTGGGGCTGGATGGAAGATTTGATAAGGAAAAAAAGGCAGCTGGGCTTCAGACAGAAGGTGAGAGGAGGGAAAGAGGACCACTGTGGGGGGAGGAAGGGGGAGTATCTCACTGAGTGCAGCTGGACACAGTGACAGGAGCGGGATTAGGATGCAGGAGTAGAAGCAGTGTCCCATTAAGCAGAGAAACCAGGGAGAATCATCAGGCTGCAGAAAAGGCAGGCAGGGTGGGTTAAGATTAAAAAAAAAAAGCTTGAGGAAATAGAGGTCTGTTTTCTCCAGCGTTTGGAGAGGAACTTAAAAAGACTTTCCTCTTCTTGTAATCACCTGTGCTGTTCTATATTGACCTTCCAGCAATCACAAGTAACATGATACCTCCAGGGCTCCCACTGGAGCAGGTGGAGAAATACTGCGAGAAATATTCATCCATAATTCAGAACCAGAAGACACTGGAGCTCCTTCTTTTCTCCACTACTTTGATTTTCCCCTCAGTGAGGCTGTAAAGAAAATAGGCCCAAATCTGAGTAGTTCAAGAGGAAACTCCAGTTATGAGCCAAATTATTCCAATAAAGTATTAAGTCATCTTAGCTAAAAGCTATGAGGACAAGTTAAACAGTTTTCTTACTGATCTCTCAATGCTTTGTTTGGAAGAAATTTTAAGCAGCATGGAGAATACTTAAGTACTTGGAAGGAAGCGAATCATGTTTTGAATATCCTAATCAATTATTTTTTATAAAAATGACTTTTCTCAAGTGCACTTGTAATATTAAAAGTTGAATGAACCACCCTGTGTTGTTGGGTTAGGAAATGAAAGAGGAAAGAGGAAATGAAAGAGGGAAGAGGAAGAAGACACAAATGTACAATCCCTCTTGTACAAGATGCCACTAATGTCCCCAGTCTTTCTGTCATTTCCACATTGACCTTTCACTTTTGAAAACCAACGTTTCCTCATAAACCCTGCTTCGCACGTCTCTGATAGACTATCATCTGAGATAAGCTTGTGAAAACAAGATCATTTTTTTGTTACTTCTCTCCATGACTATTTGAGGCCAGTGCGGTAAAATGTTTATTATGTGTTAACTCTTCAGAGTAAATAATTCTGGAATACCCTTGTGCTCTTTATCTGTTGTGCATGGAGAAACCTAAGGTTTTTCCACTACAAAAGGGACAATCAACACTGACTTTCACTGAGCTGCCCACTATAAAATTGTTCTCTGAATCAAAACAAGTAGTGAAGTAAAGGATAGGCAGGCAGTATATGAGGTACATGAGTATATCAGTAAATAAGTATGAGGTGGCAGGTGGTTCTCATTCTACCCATGCTTTGTCAAGATCAAAGTTTTCAGTCCTCTGAACAGGCTATTTGGAAAAAAAAATGTGAAACCTGAATGACTGATGGGATCAAACTAAGCATTCTGCAGCCTTAAGAGAGGCTTCAAGAATGACCCACGTGGCTGGAGGAAACAGCACACATGTGAAACAGATTGTTCAAGAAAGGAAGGCAGAAACTCTTTATTTTTACCTATTTTAGTGAAAAGCTACTTTAGTATGATTTATTATTTGCTTGTGTATGCCTATGCTTGCACACCAAACCAGTCTGTCATTGAAGCAGCCAGTAGAATCTTTTGTTACAAAAACACACCGTCATTTCTGATACGATTCTGATTCAATAGATTGATTGATTGATACGATTCTGATTGATAGACTGCTTGATTGATAGACTAATTGCTTAGTATATCTGTGTAGTTCTATATCCTTAAACTGAATCAATATATGGCATTGGTGGTCTAGACATTTTCTTAGAACTTGGACAGTTTAACTTGCATTACTAACAACTGCTTTAGTTAGCTTTAAACTAACTAAGGGAAAAATAGTGTTAGTAACAGCTGGAATGGAATAATATAATTCTTGTTATCCTTCACTACGTATCACACAGCAAAGATAGAAGTCTGTAATGGCATAGTTAATCTTAGTGCAAAATAGATTCTGCAGATGTTAACCTGCTGCTTTGTTCACTCATTTATTCATTTGTAAGTTGTGTTAATTTATCATCTAAACCAAAAGTTATATTGATTTACTCTGAGCCCTACTTTCAAGCTGATCATTGTTTTATTCTGTTTTAATTAGTGTATCAGTATAATAGTGAGTATGCTCATTATACTCATAGTAATGTGTGTATTTGCTTGCTTAGACTTTTAAATAGAATTCATTAAAAGAACATAGAACTAGTGTATTCCATTAGCTTCAATGTAGCGTATAATTTCAAGAGCCACGGGTGACATCAGATTATAACTTTACAAGTTACTTTCCTATGCTTCTAAATATATATGCAAGTCCTTCACAGAGGCCACGTGCCCTGATTGTATAAAATTTCTGCATATTCTCTACAAAATATATCTTTAATGCAAAAAAATTCTGCCATGCTTTTTCTGAGACCTAATAGAAACATGTTCTCGGGCTTTCTCCAGCAGTAAGACTACCATGTTTCTCCTGTATCCTACCTGAACTAAAGTGAACTTCCTCATTTTCTTTGCTTTCATGAATGACATCTAAATCTAATACTTCACTTGCATTGCTTGCTTTTTAAAAAAAATATTGGAAAAGCAAAGGAAAGATTTTCTTTGGGGTCAAATGAAAAACAAAACATATTTATTGTTAGTTTAAGTGATAAAACTATACGAAAGTTATTTTGCCATGGCCAAAACTGAACAAAACAAAGAAATTATGCATACAGCCCTCTGCATCCAACAGTTGGGCCAGAGACCAAAATTTAGCTGCTTGTATTCATTTACTTTTCTGTCAGTCCTGCTTAACCCTATTTTCTTTATTGTTATCTGTTTTGGGATGAGAAAGTCTAGTATGCCCTGCAATGCAATGTTCACCATAATGTCTCTACTACAGAAATAAAAATTGCAAGAATAGAAAATAAATTAACTGGAAGCAGAATGAGAAATAGAAAGATTTTCAAGAAATGCCAGAGCATCCAGATATTTTATATTATGCTTTCACTGTCTTCTTTCATTTACCTGCTTAGAGCAACTATTATTTTGCATCCATTTGGTTGGTTGCATGGAACAAGCACTACTATGATGGATGGAGCTGTCTTAAATCCTGCCAAGCTGGATATTTAACTACTGGGCCAATACATTACATCTACTAAATCCTGTACTGTGAGAAGCCCTCCCCTCTTATTTCCAAGCCAAGAAAACAGAATATAGGGCAGAAAACTGTATAGATTTGAAAGCAATTTAAGAGGGTTCTTTTTGTTCATGTCCAGGCTAAATATATCAGAGAGATGATTTTACAAAGATTCTGTCCCCAGAGATTTTCACTCAAAAATGAATAGCGCCCTTCTAACCTAAGCACAGATCAAAAATACATCCATGACAGTATCACATATTTATTGGATGAAACTTAGAGACCAAGTTTTAAGATTGTGAATACTTTCATAGAAAGAGAAAAGGAGCATCATGAAAGGACAAAAAAAAATACTTTCTATTTTATGGGTTCTCTCCTCCTTCTGCCTTCTAAATCATATCACTTTGACATTTCAAATTAAAATACTTGTTGCTTTACCTTTAGATAACTTCTCTCAGTCTTTCATTGTTTCTGTATTCAGAGAAATCTGCAATTGAATATTCCATAAGTAATACTTGTTTTCATAAACTTTGCTATCCTGATTATGCTTCTCTATAATGTTATTTTGTAGCAACAGCATAAAAATCTTGTGTACAAAAAGGTCAGTAGAAGGAATATTCTCTTTCATGATGCCTTCACTTCATGAAGGAGGAATGAATGATGGGAACCTTCCTCAGTCTTACCCATACCTGGTGCAGAGAAAGATGATGTTATCTCCTGGCATCCAGTTCAGATGCTGCGTGCTGTAGGACTAGTCCTACCTCGAGACCACACACAAGAATCCCTCCAGCACTGCCATCCGTTGCCATTGAAATGTGCCGACTCAGCTGTTCTGGACCTGCGCTCACATCACCCAGAGAGTGTTAGCACCAGCTGCAAATTTTTTGCCCAAATCCATAGACTCCAGAAGTGAAGCGCGTGCATATTGTTTCTTTGAACTTATCCTTTTGTTTCCATTATGATTTAATGATCATCTTCTCAGTGAAAACAGAGATAACTATCTATTTTGCAGCCAACTTTTGTTTAGTCATAGCAAAATGGGAATCGGCTTCCTGTCTTCTTCTGACAAGGATTTTTATGAACTCCCTTCCTTTCTCCGAGAGTAAATCTTGAGAGGCAGCTTGTATAAGTCAGTGTCTGAAGTGATATTGATTGTCCAAATTTGGAAATTACTCAAGTTCCACTTACAGAAGAACAACAACCCCCAAGAAATCAAGTTGTTGGCATGCATATATGCATATATGAACATGTATATATGTGCTCTTGCAAATGCCTAATCTACATTTGTAGATTTGCCTAAAGATCAATGCATGCATGACAGTAGTTTATGACAGTCAAAAAGCAGAGCTTTAAAGCACCTCTGCATTAAATAATTTGCAGCTGACAAAAACAAGGCTTAAAGAAGCCTAGTAAGCAGCAGTCCTTAAAATGTCATACAATAAAGATATTATTTTGTCTGAAATTGTAGAGTATTACTTTTGAAACTTTTAGTTTAAGAGAGGATCGTATTTCCCTTGGATCCAATTAATCTCTGTTCTCCGAATAAGAAACAAGAACTGTATCTCTGACACAATTGCTGTTGTGGCAGCCACAAATTACATCCTGGTGCAGCCTATTCCTTGTAGAATACAGTGCATTTGCAGCCTCCTTTTTTTATATTGATCCTTTGTTAGTGTGTTCTGAGCCCAACTGTAAGCTGCAAACTTTCCAAAATAACTTCCATCAGTATTATCTTTAATATTGTTATATAAAAATAGTAATCTATTTTTATAGACTTTATTCTGTGACCCTTGAAGATGCAGTATTGCCAGGTGAATTTTGGTTTTCAGTTATCAGTAATGCTCTTTTCCTTGTTGATTTTTCTGTTTATAGCAACAACCAAAGACCAAGGAATTCCTGGTGTTCTCTCCATCTTTGTTCTGAGGACCATAACTTTCTATATGCTTAAATATGGCTTTAAACTATTGTCTTACATGCCTTTCTGTCTCATTTGGTCCTCTGGAAGGAACATGGTTCTCTGGGAAACAGTTTTGTGTGTCTAATAATATGAACATGTGGATCTTTACTTAGACTGGAGCTTTCCAGTTCAAGTCGTAGACCCCTGTCACTGCACCTAATAGAGCATGGCTAGGGAAAGAGGATTGTCATCTTGGTGAATGCAGCTAGAGTGCAGATTTATCCCTGGGCTTTGTGGAAGAATATCAGGTTGTGGACCTTTTTCTTATTCCTTTATTCTTTCCTGCTTCCTACATTTCTATCCAGACTGATAATCTCACCTGCCTCTCAGGATGTTTTTACCAGTATTCCCTTTTCAACCTCCCTCCTCTCTGTCATACTCTTCCCTGCTACTCCTAGCCCTGCAGCTACGGATTCATGCATTTCCTATGCTGCTATTAGAAACATCTCTTCGTTTGGAATCTATGAACTTTATTGTTGTTAACAAATTGTCTCTGTCACATCATCAGTGAACACATGAAATATTATACATACAGATTACATTATCTATACTTGGTAAGAAAGGTGTTTTGAGGGTTTGCCATTTTATTATATGCTTCTTGGTTTTTGAAGATCTGGAAAAAATATATATATAATTTTCTAATATCTTAGCAGTGAATCAAGATGATAGTGTTAAAAGTTCAAGTTTTGGATCAGTCTGACCTTAAGAATTGCACTTCCGTGTTACTTACAAGAACCAGCATTTAGAATTTTTCTGGGCATTGGCAAATAAAGCTTTGCATAAAATGTCATATAAGAGTCTGTCTTAGGAGAGTTTCACCACTAGAACAGTAGTGAAAGAAATGAATGTACGAGCAGATGAATTTTAAATACTTTTTTGCTAATGACTTAGACAAACTTAGACAAGTAATGTAATTTTGTAGAGATGAGCATGTATACAAGAAGATAGAAAAGTGATTCTGTGGTTGGCAGAATGCATGGGGTTGTCAAAGTCTATATGGCTTCAAGGGAGCTGTTTTTCATCAGTGTGAGCATGAAAAGTGAGTTTTTTAATAATTGTGCCTACTTTCCCAGATCTATTTTTACTTGCAGTGTTCTCTCTCCTCTGTTCACCTCTTTCTGCTTTCGTGTTTTTTTTTTCTCCTTTGTTTTTCTTCCTGTTCTTTTCTGCTATTACTTATATTTGCTACTTTCTGCTCTGGTCTTCTTTCTGTCCTTTCCTCCCCTCTATCTGGCCTTCCCCCTGTCTCCTATGCCTTCTACTAACTTCCTTCTGTGCAAGTATTTTACCTAATTTATTTCACCCCAAATCTAATCTGATTATTATGCAGAGTCAGAAAACAAGTGAGGAGAGACAAACATTGCTGCTCTCTTTCACAGTTACCTTTTTCTCTTTCCTTCCCTCTTTCTTTCTGACATAGCTGTGCTTTCAGAACAGCTTTAATTTTCTTTAAGTTTTACTAAAAGTGTTTTTTCCCATGCCCAGTACCAAATATTAGCAAAGTCCATCCGCTATTCCATCCATCTATCTATATTTTGTAATGCATGCAGAGAAGACCTTAGGATGCAGAGGAGGACCAGGGACAGAAGCCTTTGTAATGCTCCCAAATTAGTTGTCTTGCTTCACATGAAGGAGAACTGGAATGTCTTCATGCTATCCCAAAAGGGGACTTATGCTGACATACAAAGTTGTCAAACAATTTGAGATCTTGATAATTAATCAGCAAACATAAATTGCTAAAAGAGGAAAGTGAAAAGCTTCTGATTGATAGAGTGGCATTTCAGAGAGGGTCAGAAGCAGTGGGACAAGTATGTCACCATGCCATTTGTCAGGTATGAATATACATAAAGGAGATGGATAGAGCTGAGATGCCCCAAATCTTTCCCAGATGAGATTCATACCATCAGCCTGCCAGGAGCCCAGCTGGAAGATGATAATATATAAAATAAATAGATTGCCCTTGGCCTTGTTTTATCCTTGCCAAACAGGGTACTATACACTGGATTTGAGACCTCAGCTATATTTTAAAGATGAGAGGGATAGCAGAGACGCAAGTTTGATCTCTTCTTTCCTGGTGCAAACCTAAATGCAAACAATTTTCCTCAAGGAAGTGCAAGAAAAGAAAAAAGAGTTGGAAAAATGTTGACTGTGTCATCTATTGATGTTCTGATAATGCAATGCTAGATTAGTTGGAGGGAAAACCCTATGCCCTGTGAGGAGAGGTTGAGGGAGCTGGGCCTGTTCAGCCTGGAGAAGAGAAGGCTGAGAGAGGATCTGATCAGTGTCTATAAGTATCTCAAGGGAGGCAGTGAGGAGGATGGGGCTGGACTCTCTTCACTGGCGACCGCTGACAGAACTAGAGGAAATGGCGACAAACTGAAGCATTAAAAGTTCCACAGGGACTTAAGGAAAAATTTCTTAACAGTGAGAGTGACATAGCCCTGGAACAGGCTGCCCAGAGAGGTGGAGTCTCCTCTCTGGAGATCTTCAAAACCCACTTGGATGCGGTCCTGCGCCATGTGCCTTAGGTGACCCTGTGTGTGCAGGGGGGTTGGACTAGATGATCTGTAGAGGTCCCTTCCA